>VXAK01009529.1:212122-244665 GCA_013399435.1 Arenaria interpres
GGCCTGGGGGGGCTCAGATACCTCCTGAAAATGTCCTCTTTTCTCTTCCATCCTCCCTCTCCTTTAAAACCTCGCCAAAGCAGTGAGAAAAAACAAAGCAGATAGGTTTGGAAAGGATCACTTCTGACTGGCTGACTTCAGAAGGATGGGTAATTTTAAAACAACAGCATTATTTCTTTGAGGTTGAACTGACTCAGAACATTTATTCACCCTTTTCTCCCACCCCAAGGGATAGATTTTATTTAGATGTAAGTACAGGTCCAGCCTGAGAAAAAAAATTAACTGGTTTGGGGGGGATTCTCATGGAGAATTCAGCCTTTGTGTTAAAATCTTTGAGAAAGGGACTGTACCTTAGCATCTTTCTTTCTCTGCTCCTTCACTGTCCTGCCTTGAAACACCTTGTACCTAATCCAAGGAAAAAGCAGTAAGAGAATGCTGGCAATAGAAGGAAAGGAGAATGGAAGATCAACATGATATGGCTACTTCATCTAACACCCCACTGAGATTAGTGCTTTGGCCTATGGTTGTTTCATTGCTGGTTCTGGACAGAAGGTGGGATGTTATTGATGAAGCGGTGGATGGAGGGGGATCAGAGCTGTGGAGTAAACAAGTGTAGGCACAACCATTGGTGCATCTGGAAAGGACAGGCTTGCACCTGGCTTCAAAACTCACATCCGGGTTGTTGAGTAGGTCTGTCACTATCAGGGATGGCTTTTGTTACGTAATTTGGGTTTAACCGCCCATTATTAGTGTGCCCTCCCTGGCTGAGAAGGGTAGGCCAGCACCAAGTCTGTATGATGGCAGGAAACTGGTCCTGTTTATTCGAGGGTCTCTTCAATATGGAAGAGAGATAAGAAGTTTATTGGACATGGTTGTATGGTCCAGAGCTCCCTGGGAGGTGATGAGAGCCCCTTACACACAGGGATGTGCTGTAATCCTTTGGATTAGGTGATCTTTTCCTGGAAAAAAAAGGAGGAGGGAGAGGAATGTATTGGGACATCATGGGAAGGAGAAGTGACTCTTCCCCTCAGGAGCAAAGCAGCTCTCCTTCACCGTGCTTCAGAGCTCCACATTGCCTCCAGGAGCCTCCAGCCATGCAGACTAACATGAATTAGGTTAATGTAGTCAATCCCAAACTCAATTTTACAAAGTGAACTGGACTGGGGAGGTGGGTCGACTTTCTCCCTACAAGTAGTTTTCATTAAAATGATTTGGAGGGTGTGCCAGTACCTTGTCATGGAGCACAACCCAGGGACGGACGGATGCCTGTGGGAATGTGAAGGCTGTAGCGGTGGATCTGGGCGTAACATAACCTCCTCCGGGGAAAGTTGTGCGTCAGGACTTGTTCGTTTGGCCGCAGCACTATCCTGCTCTACTCGCTTGAGATCTGCCCGGCATTGCTCTTGGTTCTCCCTGCCACACCTTCTGCGGAGAGCAGATAAGCGCTTTTGAGGGATGACGTAAGTTTTTCCGTGTTTGAATGCTACAACGCTGATTTTAGGGCAACAAAGTGAAATTACATCCCACCTTATAATACAGGCTCAGATATGCTTGACCACTTAGTTTCAGATCTTGTGCAATCTGGAGAAAGAGTTGATGTTCATGGAAAACATGAAGGTCCAATACAAATGCGATACTGAGTGAGAGTGGTTGTCAGTTAGGGTGCATAGGAGATTTATTTGCATTATATATATATATTTATAGAGGTAATAGTAATAGCAAATCAGGTAATAGCAGTAGTGGGTGCAGCCTGAGAGAAGCATATCTGGACATTTTGTGGACACAGACATTTTCTGGCATTGAGAGGCTACAGTCAGTAGAAACCCTGCTCGATCCATTAAAAATAATGTTCATAATTGGTCGGTTCAAAATGCACCAGTACAGATCATTGCTTTCCAGAAGCAGCATTTTATGCTTTTCATTGGACATTGCTTACAGCATCAGTGGACAGTGCAAGGAGAAAATGTGCTCATTAGATATGAACTTAATTGAGAGTGACATGGCTGGGTATTAATATTAGTCTTGCCGCAGGCTTTTCCTTTCCTTTTTTTTGTGTTTATAGTCATGCTAGTAGATAGTGAGCATGTTACCCGTTTACCGAATACCACAACAGCACCTCCAATAAAAGGGATAGATTTCCCAGTTTCTTTCTAAATGGAGATGCAGCATCAGATGTCCATCTCCTCCAGATGTGGGAGCAGCAAAGCAGGAGCGCAGGGCTCTGCCTGGCTCTGAGCACAGGTCACTCTTGCTACTGATGTGACCTTTTTTTTGATGGTATTTCTGTCTGCAGGAATCTGCATGTATGTTGGTAACGGTGGCTTACGGAATTTAACTTGGCATTTGTTTTTCTGGGGAATGGTCTGGTGACAAGAAGCTGACGCAGATTTCTTTGGGGTCCTGTCCCTGAGCACTCCTGCCTCTTTCCCCTCCCCCCTGATTGTGCTTGGGAGAATAAATAAATTAATTAGCTGAAATGGAGGGGTCCATTTTCAGTGGCAGTGAGAGAAGCAGGCTGGGAAACGCGGGTGAGCGTGGGGCTGTGATTGGTGCGGAGGGAGGCGGTGGGTTGTATAAATAGCGGGATGCGCTCCTTTGTGCTTGAGAGGTTTCCCGTGTAAGGCAGAGCAAAGATGCTGGCTGTGTTGCTGTCGCGAGGAATTCAACTCTTTTTGGTACATAAGCTTTTTTTTTTTTTTTAAGGCCATGCTTTTTTTCCAACGCCCCCAGCCTTTCCTCGCCCCTGCGCGCAGCCCTGCGAGGCGGGGGGGACAGCACAGACGCGGGTCGCAGGGTGCTTTGTGGTCCCCGGCTCCACGCGCTCTCCTGCTGCTCACAGCCGGGACGAACAACCGCCAGAGCGGTTTGTCTCCCAAGTCAGTGCCATCTGTGCAGGGCGCCTTGTTTGCCGAACAAAAGGATTTGGAGGGGCTGAGGGGGCTAGGGCTTTAAAAACCCCCAGCTGAATGGAAGAAAGGATGCTGTCACCTGCTTCCAACCGCGCGCGGGAGCATTGTTCCCTCCCGAAACGTTCAGCGTCACTTTTATTACCTGCAGCCGTGCCAGCGCTCGGCAGCACGGCGTTTTATTTGGGGACAGGGTAATAGAGTCAGTCCTTCTGCCTGCTGCTGATACGCTTTGTTTTGTTTATATATATTTCACAGGGTTCGGTTTGACAGTTTCGTCTCCTGGGTAATTAAGCTGAATTATTGAAGGCTCTGAAATTAACACTGTCATTTTTAATAATTAAAATAAAGTAAATCTCAGCCTGTTTCACAAGTTAGGTTATTTCCTCTTCCTGATTTTGAAGGTGTGTGTGAACTTGTTCGGAAGAATGTGAGCACTCGGGTAGCTTGGTTTTAAAATTTTGTTTAACAAAACTATGGGGGAAAACCCTAGGTCTCCTGTAAGGTCTCCCAAAACATCCAAGCCTTAAAAGAAAAGAGCGCAGTAGGTGGGCGAAATCTGTGTATGGTAGGCACTGCTGGTAGGACTCTTTCCTGCCCACTGCTCTAGACAAATAGTAGAGATCAACAGTGTGTTGGAGAGTATCCTAGAGTGGGGAAAGACCTTTACAGATAAAGAGAAAAATGAAAATAATCTAAGTTGTAACACTGCCCTCAAAATTTTTATGGGCTGAATTATATCATGTGTCTAGATCTTCTAAACATTTTTCCTCAAACATTTGAATTTAATTTTTCAAGTCAATATTGGAATTTCCTCTTTCCTGTGGATTTAGGAATACTCCTCGTTTGCTGTTTGGGAGTTCTAGGATGGTGGATTTTAAGAAGCCTGATTTGGTTAACTCCAGTGTTAAGGTTGAGGTTCTGGCCTTCGTTCCCTAACTCTGGGCCAATTGCACCCAGCTCCATGTCCACCAATGACTCAGGCTTATTCCTCTTGACAAAGGTTTACAAAATCTGGCTCTTATCTTTCTATACCAGGTTCTATCATTTCTTGCAAGAGCTGTAAATGTGGGTAGGGACATCCATGCTGGGGTGGTCAAATGGGCGCTGAGATGCTGAAGTCCCACCGGTGCTGCTGCCCGCTGAGGGTGAGCATTTTGTGGCAGTGAAGGAGCAATGGGAGTTGGAGCAATGGCCAGGAATGGTCAGAGGGTGATTCAGGCTTGAAGGGACCTCAGGAAATCTCTAGTCCAACCTGCTGCTTAAAGCAGGGTTGGCCAGGAGATCAGAAGAGGTTCCCTGCTGGGCCTGGGAAACCCCGAAGGCTGAAGTCCATGCAGCCTCTCCTGGCAGCCTGTTGCAACGCTGGACTGAAGGAACGAGGAAGCTCCATGGGCCAATAGGTCTTTCTGTGTCTCTGCTTGTGCTTGTGGTAATATCTAAAGCTGCAGAGAAGGTCACAGGTGGGTTGGGAGAGCTGGAGAACAGGAGGAGTGGTTCCAGCCCCAGTGAATTTGACTGGTTTGCCTGTGCACACCCAACACTTTTGATTGATAAACATATTGTTGTATTTCCTTGGTGACACGGTCTGTTATGGCAACAGCTGGCAGCCCGCAGGTAAGGGAGAGGAGGTGATGGAGAGCTTGGCATTGGCCAGGGCAGGTTTGGGGCTGAGAGACTGGTTTTTCTAGGGGGGAGAAATATGGGCCATGAGCTCCAGTCCCTGCGTGAGACCTCACCACCGCTCTTCAAGTTGCTGGCTGCTGCAGGGCGCTTGCCAGGGAAGGATGTGGCTTCACCTTGCGAAACGCCAGGAGCTCTTAAGCTTCAGACTGGTCACCACATGAAAGAGAGGATCTGATGTGTGGTTAAGGCACTGGATTGGGCCTCGTGGGACTGGGATTGGCCGCGGACTTCTTGTGTGACTTTAGGCAAGTCATTTAGCTTCTCTGTACCTTGGTTCCTGTTGGTGAAATGGGGATAGCAACACTTCTTCCATTTGCTGTGTCCAGCTGGACCGTAAGCTCTTTGGGCAGCGGTGGCTTTCCTAGGCATTGCAAAACGGGACTTCAGGCTCTGCTGTGGGTTGTTGGGGTGCTGGTGTCACACTCAGCTCCAAGGCCGACATACTGAGTTGTACCACTGCTTTGAAAATAAGGAAGATTGCCTTAGGAGCCAGGAGGACACATTTCCTAAAGCTTGCCACCCACTGGTGAGTTTGAGTGGGCTGAGATGCTGAGTGTCTGGTCCCCTGCACTTGCCATGGTACGGGGGACGTCTGTCCGTCCCTGCTCCTGCGGGAGGAGACCCTGCCCGCTTACCTCGCCGCAGCTTTGCTGTTCACATTGTGGGTTTGCAGAGCCTCTTTCCTCCCCAGAGAAGCAGAAACACCTGCTTATCCCATGCATGGTCCTGCATGGCAATGAGTGTTTCAGACCTGCCTCAACACTCAGATGCTGAGGTTTCAGCATCTCACTTGGAGGACCTCTTTGGGATGAGGTTGCTGAGCTCAGAGAGAAAAGGGGCTGGTAGGAGGCACTGGAGATGGTTGCATTGTGGTCCCCGTCTCCAAGGGGTTTGCAGGCTTCTGTGGTCTTGCTCCATCTTGCACCTATTTATTACTGCAGAGCATTTGCAGGAAAAAAGAGACATTCTGAAATAATGCTGGTGTTAAAGCACGTATTTTAAAGATTTTTTAACTTTGTGTACCCTCTGGCCCATGTTCCCTCTTGTTCCCTTGCAGAGGAACGGGCAAAGTGTGAGTGGATCACTTGGGCTGTGTGTGTTCCTGGGGAATATTCACCAGAGCATCACCCACATCGCTTGCAAAGAACCATTTCAGCATTCAGATGCTGAGCTGGTACTTCAGAAAGCTCCTTTAGATGAAATACTTGGCAAATCCATTTTCACATCTTTGAAACTGTGGGAAGATTTTTTTAATTGGAAAATCTGGTTCGGTCCCTTCCTAATTTTCAGGAAAGACTGATGGAAGGATTATGACCAACCTTAATTTTGCAAATGAGGTAAGGAAGCAAAGCCAGGATAATAAAACCACAGGGTAATGTGTCATCTTGTGCCCTTTCTTCACTTACTAGGTGCATACAGTTTAGTTGTAATGATGTGTGAACTTTTCTCCAAGTAAAACTTCTGGAATATGTTTTGCCAAAGGAAAGAAATCTCAGTAATACCAGATCTCATGATATCTCTCTGCTGTTTGGGGCATGCAAATTATGGGCATGTTTCTAATGTGTGAAGTTCCCACAAGCCTAAACCAAATCCTTAAGGAGAAGCCAGTGGGAAAGATATTTCCCAAGACAGCAGGACTTTTTTTTTTCCTCCTAACCTTACAAGGAGTTTTGGGTTTTTTTGGTTTTCTCTCTCTCTCTTTTTTTTTTTTTTTTTTTAATGAGCATCAATATTAGCTAAGATTCCTCCTCTTAGGAACATAAAGCACGAACTTTCCCATTGCCGCGTGGGCACGTTGCCCGAGCAAGGGCTGGTGGATTCATCCTGTTGGGGCTCGGCACTCCCAGTGTTTTCCTATCGAGGTCTTTGAACTGACTTCTTGAAGCTGAGCAGATGAAAGCCTGGGTGACCGTGCAGGAGGCTGTGAGGAGCTGCCCTGGGGGCGAGAGGGGGACAGCGGGGCTGGGAGGTGCAGGGCACAGGGCTGATGTGCAGGCGGGTGCCGCGACAGCAGGTTTGGTGTCTCTCCAGGGCTGTGGTGGCAGGGCAGAAACCTTGCTGTGGGATCACACCTACCAGCGGTGGAAAAGCCCGGCTGGCTCATGCTGCCTATCTCCCCAGCCCTCATGTCAAATTGGCCCTCTTATGTGCATAGTCTTCCCAGGCTTTTCCAAACTGGTGATTCCCCGGATCTGGCTGATACCCACCGCTGTTACTTTCTTGGTTTCCAAGTGCTGCATCCCCTTGCAGTCTGGGAAGCTGGCACAAAGCATTTGTCCAGTATCTTTTTTCCAGGTAAACATTGCTTTAGATGCTGCAGCTGGCTTATGCTATGGGATAGGTGGGGACGGGCTTTTTTCTGCCGGCGGTAGAAAGGGAAAGTTGTTTTGCTAAGATAAAAATGGGATTTTCTCCAATAGCTCGGTGCACACTGTAGCATCCCTTTCTCAACTGTGTTATCCTTGGCAGCTGGGGCCAGCTGGAGCTCTGCTCTTGGGGGAAGAGACGGTGAGTGAATCAGACATGGTTTTGGAATACGTCGATTTGACCAGGGTTTTGAACGGTTCCCTGTTCTCTGGGGGAAAGGGAGGGCTCTGCGTGCACCTGGGGTGGCACAGGGGGATGACCTGGGTGGTGGCTGTGCCTGTCCCCTCCAGCTGGGAGCCTGCCTGGGCTTCGGGGTCAGCGCTGCTCTCCCCGTGCCATTGCTGTCCCCGCGCCCGTCAGCTGAGACGCGGCTCCCGGCTGTGTCCTCGTGCTGTTGCCCTCCGTGGATCTCACCAGGGGTTTGCCGTTGCTGTTGTTGGGGCTCTGCCACTGGCTGCCGGCCGCCAGCATCTGCACGGCAGACGTCTTCCCCAGATGCTAGCGAGGCTGTTAGTGCTAAAATTAGAGCGGCGGGCTGTGGGTCCCCGAACGCCGATGGCAGCACGTGCGTCACCGTGGGGCTGCCTGCAGCAGAGCCCAGCTGGCCACTGGCTCGGCCACGGCGGCGGCACCCGGCACCCCCATGGTCTGAAAGATGTGGAACAGCCTGTGCTCTTCTGCAACAGACTGACTGGCAATTTGGGGACCCAGAGGATGAAGAGTTACGTTTTCTGGTTTTTATCTCTGCTTTCTCTTGCCCTTGGTGGTGTCCTTTGTGGGCAAAGCCACAGACAAGTGTGATACGCGTGCGTCATTTTCATATCATTAGTTATGATTCACAGTAGGTTTTAAAAAGTCAAGGATGACCTGCTAACTGTGGTAAATTCCCTACGATAAACTTTCCAAGGGCTTTGCGTAATGAAGGCCCCATGGCTCTATCTGTTGGGTAAGAGTATAGTACCTAATCAAGTGCCAGTCATTACATGGAAACATGAGAGTATTTGTAATATTTTGTTATGGTGTTTTTTAAATTGTTGTCACTGGCATCTGAATATTTGAGATCCTCTTAAAAAATTAAGACTATGCCAATAAAAGCAAAAAAAGACCCAAAGAGAGTGAATCTTCACCCTTTGTCTGCTGTCTCAATTAAAAGTAATTACCAAGAGCAAAAGTATCTGCAGTTCATTATATGGGGTCTGACTTTTCCGATTGAGGGATCGTGAGATTGGGAAGAAAATTCAGTTCAAGGATGAGCCCAACTTGGAGTCTGTTAAGTAGTGTCTGTCATCTTTCCTTCTTCAGTCAAGCTGCATTAATCTGTCTGAAAGCTCACGTTCCCAAGAGCCACCCAGCGCTTGCTTTACCGTGGCAGTGACCTGAAGGAAAGTGTGTTACTTATGTTATTTTGTAGAATAGCTGAAACTAAATTTTTCACTTAAGCAAAACATCAGTGAAACCAGCAGTTGAAGTGGCTAGAGGGTCCTAAGCCAAGAGGCACTTTTATCCATTGCTTCCATCCTGGACGTGCCCATCTCTGCGTGTGATCGCATTTATCCAAAAGACCCAAAATTACCCCTTTGTAGGTGCACAGCTCATCTGGTAGTAATGAGACAGGGGTATTCAAGTTGGCCAAATTCATCCCTCAGGTCATTTCAGTGACGTCAGTCGAATTAAACCAGGACTGAATTTGCTCCTGAATCTTTATGTTTGCAAATTAATCTGGGTGGAATCTGCTTTTAATATGCCTTACCTAATTATACCAGATTTACTATCACAAGGGAGGAATGCTCTGATATTCCAAACAAGCACAGTGAGTATGGCCATCCCCTTAAATTAATGTTGCATTGGTGCTGTGTGTGATATGTGGTGAGATATACATATATATGTGTGTGTACATATATATATATATGTATATGTCCAAAATGCAACAGTCTTCAAGGACTTCCCACCCCTGGAAGTGTTTAAGGCCAGGCTGGATGGGGCTTTGAGCAACCTGCTGTAGTGGGAGGTGTCCCTGCCCATGGCAGGGGGCTTGGAACTTGGTGATCTTTAAGGTCCCTTCCAACTCTAACCATTCCATGATTCTATGACATACGAGATCAGAAGAGACCTTTGGTGTTGATGAATGTGGTCTTGTGCCATAGTGAGCGCTCCCACTTCACACTGCCTGCATGCTGAAATTTTTGCCCCTACTGCAAGGCTGTTCCCAAATCTCATACCTCCTTTTCCTAATTTCTAGCCTAAACGTCTTCAAATGTAGTCTATGTTCATATTTTTATCCCTTTCAGCCGCTGAACGTTTTGCTTTCCCTGCCATTTTGTTGCCCAAGGCAAATGCTGCTGGGTCCTGAAGGAACACAAATCTGTCGGTGTGAATCCTGAGTTCTGGTGTCATTATGTCCTTTTCATCCTAATAACAGTGTCTAACCTCATGATATATGCTGGAGATGTCGTAGTCAGCCCTGCAAAATGACTCTTAACTCTTCAGCTCCCACCTGGGAACCTGCGCTAGTGCAGTACGCTGGAAGAAGACCTACAGAAGCACAGTCAAGGGCAGCTTAAAATTCTCAGTTGGTTGTTACATTTACAGGGAAGCATCGCTGAGATAGTTCTTGGGTCACAAAAAGGGTAGTTCACGATGCCGCTGTGCCTTGCAGCTCTCTGCTCACCATTTCCACCTGGGATGCCCTCCCTGGGCTGTTTGGAGCGGAGATGAACATCGGGGTCTTGCTGGGGACGTGCATCACTGTGTGTCCTCCACCTCACCTCTGCTAGTGAGCGGGACATGTCCCTGCCCCACTGGCTGTGCCAGGCTTGTGGGGAACGGCAGGGAGAAGACAACCTGCTGCCTAAAGCGTGGGGCTTGGGGGCAGGCGAGGAATACTCTGCTCGTGGCTGTGCTGAAGGCTTGTGATGCTCAGCTCCGATCCAGCAAAGATATGGATGTATACCTGACTCTAGGTATGGGCTTTTTATCATTCCTCAGGCTCCTGAGCTGTTCAGCAACGGTGTAACACTCCCGTACCTCTGTGGGAAGCTTTGCTTAGAGGCCCAGGGCAGAGCTCGTTGGGGTTTATGGCACCACTGGAGCCTGGCAGTGCCAGCCTGGTATCCAGAACTTTATCCAGTTGTGTGGGAAGGGCGGTAAGTACTATGTAGTGCATTGGCAGGACCAGATCTGTGGGCAGAACCAGATTTATTAGCGCTGCAGAGGTGACAGGTTTGCTGCCTGGCGTGGTTGGGATGCTACCTGGATGGAACTGCTGCTGTTTACCAACGTGTTGTCCTTTTCATTCTACTTATCCCAATATCCCGCTCTACGGAGCGGGGAAAACCAGCGGGGGAGCGATGAGCTCTGTTTCAGAGGTGGAGTGCTAAGCATGTGGCTTCGTGAGCAGCTTTGACCGGCCTCACGTTGGGTGGCTGCCGGTCCCAGTGCCATCTCCCCATGCCCAGCCACATGTTCCCCTCCCGCCTCGTGCTTATTTTGGGGGGTGATGCTGTGGGGTAGCATCGCCCCACAGCATCCCTGCAGTGGGATGGGCAAAAAAGCCTAGGTCTTGCCCATCGTTAGTGGCAAGCTTTTAAGTATAGACTTTCCAGCTCCCAGGCTTTGGCTCCCTGCCTCCCCCATGCTCCAGTCCTTCCCCTCCTGCAATTGCTGCTACAGGATTTCCCAGATCCAAGATCCCTAGCCAGCTCTGGTATCTTCTGTGACCAAAACCAGCACTTTTGTGCATTGAGGGAGTAAGTAGGGAACCCTTTTATTTTTGTGATACCTCTTAATGCATTTTGCTTGAGGAAGCGTTTGTTAAAAGGGTTGAGTAGGGTTAGAGCAGATAAATTTGGGCCTCTGGGCGTGCTGTAGCTTGATGGGCATGAAGCTCTCTCTGTCTCTGCCTCTGTCAGAGACTCTCAGAGCCGTCATATCAAAGGCTGGCACCAGCTACTGCAGCACCATCAGCACTGGCTTTTCTCCTCCTTCTGGCAAGAAATTTGCTGGGAAACCATTTGTATTATTTAACTAATGATGACTAATACTTGAGAGTGGATATCTGTGCAATGTAGGATTGCGCCTGTCTGAGGTCTCAGCCCTCACCCTCTGTTTTCTGTCCCTAAGCACACAGCCTTCCCTAAAAAAAGATAAAAATGAAAAATATTTTGCAGGAATCCTTTTCATTCCCCCTTTTTGAGAGTGAACCATCCTGAAAATGAGTTCTGTGAAGATGTCCGTCTCAGTGTTTGTTGAGGCAAAAACTGGGTGATAAGTACTTTTTGGGGCAGAAACAGAGAAGCTCTGGAGGCCCTTGTCTCTTCTTCGACATGCACTCTTGTGCGCTTTTGCGGGGGGTTTGTCCCAGCCCTGGGTGACAACCAGATCTTCCTCTTTCACTCCCTTGTGTGTGGAAGCTGGACAAAGATGTAGGACAAAGGACACATATCTCCATGATTCTAGGGCTGTCAAGGGCCAGTCTTGCCTCCTGGTAGCAGCCAAGGGTGGCTGGAGGATCTCTGGGCTCTGAGGGCGAACAGCAACTGGGCTTTTGCAAACATAACCCCTTGAAGTCCCATCCCAGTCACTGCAAGGGGAGCAGCAACCCACCGCCCAGACACCCTGAGCTGGGCAAAGTCCAAATATCTCCTTGGAGGGTCCCAAGAGCTCAGTATGACGGAGCAGCCTACACGGAGCACCCCACGATTAATCCACCCCATGGCACGTGCAGCTGGTTGGGCTGAGCTCACCAGGAACGAAGCTTTTGACTCAAGCGTGCCATTTTCAAGCGCCACGTTAAGACTTGGGTATTGCTCTGCTTTGGCATGAGTGTCCTGCTGCTGGGTACTCGTGAAGCCTCCAAGGTCTGAGAGGTCTCTGTTTAATTTATTTTTTTTTTTTTATTTTGGGGGGTGTGTGTGGGGGAGATGGTTTACGCAGTTGCAATCTTGCTCTTTTTTTCCTCCCTCGCCTTTCAGGACAAGCGCCTGCTTTCTTCCTAAAGAGCTTGCATGCTCCGAACCAAAATGTTAGCTCAGCTGTAACAGATGGATGGATATGGGTATCATGTGGCAACTTAATGAATAATATCTATCACCTAATTTCCCGAAAGTTGGCATGTAATGAGGATGGTGCCATGATTATTACCTCTGTAAATCATGACTTTAAGATGATGACAATCCCTCCTGCCCCAAGGATACAGGATGGCCAGACAATGATGTACATTTAATTGCTGTGCAAGAGAGGCAATGTGTTCGGGAGCATGCCATTGCCTCTAAATTATCTTCTGCAGCACAGACGCTAGAGGAGATTAGTGCAGATTGGAGGGGAGGCAGGGCCCTGCCATGCCGTGAGGTGCTGTATATATGTGTGTGTTTATTCACTTGAGCCAGCCGGCGGTGGTGGTGTGGGCTGGCCGGGGTGGGATGGAGGTTTGACTCCCAGGTTTGCCTTCTTGGTCTCTCCCTGGGACTTAGTAAGCAGCGGATGGAGAGAGGATTGCTCGAAACTGTGCACAGAGATGCTTCCTTCATTTTTCTGATGGGTGTTTGTGGTTGCTCATCCTGGAGAAGAGAAGGCTCTGGGGACACCTTATAGCAGCCTTCCAGCATCTAAAGGGGGCCTACAGGAGAGATGGAGAGGAATTGTAGCAATAGGGTGAGGGGTAGCAGTTTTAAACTGAAAGAGGTGAAATTTACATTAGGTATTAGGAAGAAATTCTTTACTGTGAGGGTGGTAGGCACTGGACTATGTTGCCCAGAGAGGTTGTGGATGCCCCATCCTTGGAAGTGTTCAAGGCCAGGCTGGATGGGGCTTTGATCAACCTGCTCTAGTGGGAGGTGTCCCTGCCCATGGCAGAGGGGTTGGAACTCGATGATTTTAAGGTCCCTTCCAACCCAAACCATTCTTTGATTCTATGAATACTTCTGTGGACAGAGGACTGTGACCTCCCAAACAGCAACCTTGACTTGGAGGGTGAAAGCTGCCAAACCTCTGCCCGAACCTCCTCCCACTACAGGAAGTCTCTGCCCCTGTTTTCTTCTGACCACAAACCGTGGCTGGCCACAAAGCACAGCCGATGACTACATTGTGGGCTCTCAGCTTGCTCACGTGGCTGCTTCCCAGCCAAGGGAGGCATCCCTGCTTGCAGCGCTCCCCCCCGAGACTGTCTTGTTCTTCATCAGTTGATTGAATAACCACTCCTAGTAAAATTACTACTCTGCTGGGCTTTTAAGGTGTCTTTCATTAGGTGCTATGCTATGACAGTTGACAGGGATGTGGCTGGGTTGCGGATGAATCAGATGTTGCAGCTGATCCTTGGAAAGCAGCTACTGCCAGCCTGCCTCTACTGCTGGTTAGTGTTGCTCTTTTTTTGCTGTGTTGCCTCCCCTTGCTTGAGTACTTCTTTGCGTTTGTTTAATTTTTCTTTTCCTTTAAATTCTGCCCCCATCTCCCTGATGCACCGGTCAGCACGATTACGAGGTGGCTGGATGTGGGGCACAGCAATGGGCACGCTGCTGCTCTGGTCCTCCCCTCCACTCCAGCACTTCTGAGCCATGTGATGAGCAGAGGTGACAATAGCCTTAAAACTGTGACAGTGGCTGCTTTGGGTCGGACTGAAGATCCCCCTGGCCTGATGTCCTGTCTCCAGCAGTGCCCAGGGGAATTAGAACTAGGGCAATGTGTTGATCACATACGATGATGTGTTTCCCTACGATACCTGCCCAGCCACCAGTGATTTGCAGCTGGAGGACTTCCTAAGCCAGGAGTGTTACCTTCGGGTTTGGTGGCCCTTGTGCAGCCACCATCAGCAGCATCACGGCTGCTGCCAATTCCTGTAGCTCAGCCCTCAAACCCAGATGCTCGCCCGCTTTGCGGGGAGATGGCTGTTAAACCAGCAATACTGTGACTGCCTGGATAATGTGAGCAATAGGCCGTTTCCAAAGCCGTCCATGGTATGGAATGGGACTGCTCAGCTCTGTGACAGTGGCCGTGTGTTGCAGGGCAGCTGCCGAGGTGCTGGAAGAGGAGACCCATGGTGCTGGTGGACCCCTGCATGTGCAGGGGGGTGGCATGCCTGAATTAGCCTCTTGTCCCTCTCTCACGTTGGCTCCCACAGTGGTCACTAGCATCACCCAAAATGGGTTGGCTCCCCCAGTGGTGACCCGTGTCACCCTCCTCTGGCTATGGCCTGCAGGGATCCAAGCTGGAAACGTGGGCAGGACCTGCAGAAGGAAGGTGAGGGTGCCAGCAGCCTGCAGGAGTGCAGAGCCAGAGGGGGCACGTGCAAGTATAAAATCATAGAATCATCTAGGTTGGAAGGGACCTTCAAGATCATCTAGTCCAACAATCAACCTAACTCTGACAAAAATACCATCACTAAACCATGTCTCCCAGCACCATGTCAACCCATCTTTTGAACACCTCCAGGGTGTTCAAAGTACTTTGATTATATCCTTCCATGGCTCCGCGAGCAGCCACCCTTGGGAGCACTCTAGGGTTTGCTGTTCCCGAAGGGCTTTTGCAGCCAAAAAGTGGCTTAGAGCATGTCTTTGCTTCCCTTCCCCCAGGCAAGCAAACACCATCCTGCTGGTGCTTTGCAATGTGTCAGAAGATGCTCCCGTACCTGCTGGAAAGATGCTATCTGCTAAAGCAATGCTGGCCATGCCGATTGATTTCCCAAAGTAACATCAGTTTCTTCTCTCTAATTCTCCGCGGTGAATTGGCAGCTGTTGGTCTGAGCCAGCGCTGAGCCTTTTTGTCACTAAAGACATTGTAGTGCTTATGGCATTAGCGGTTACATAAGCTGACTGTCTCCGAGGGGGCTTTGCCCTGCCGGGATGCTCCTTTAGGGTTAGGTAGGAGCCAGCCGGGGGAGCGGGGGGACGTGAAAAAAAACCTACACATCTGTAGAAGAGAGACTTGCTTGAACTTAACACACCCGGCTGGAAAACCCGGATTTCGGAGTTTTCACGTATTCTCTCTGGCTCCGCAGATTAGAGGGGGACCGTGGGAAAGCTGCCAGGGCCCGGAGATCAATCCGGCCTTTGTAAATCCTTTCATCTGACTGGCGGCTTCGTACAATTGAGTATTACCCAGTTTATTACTGTTGGTTGATTAAATTCCTGTTGGTCAACACAAATAGTGCTGCGCAGGCTGTGCGTTGGTGGGATGGAAATTGGCATAGCAAAGCACTTTCTAGAGAAAGGCAGGGGCGACCTGTCATTTAAAACCACATTCAGGGGACATTTTAGCGGGGGGCGGGACGACAATGGGGGAACAGGACAAATCCCTCCATGCAAGTGACTTCCCAGGCATTTCTCCCATGCCTGGGGGAGGCTGAGAGCCTGAGGGTCAGGTCCTCGCTTTTCTGGCAGCGGGGACAAGTGGCCTTGGCGGGGGTGCACTCAGCAAGTCCCTGTGTCTGGAGGGTGGGGGAGGATGGATGGTGCGTGGTGGACCCACCGTGTACAACTGGGATTAATGGGATGAAATTAGGCGAAGGAGAAAGTCGTCGGGAAACGTTTCCTCAAGGTGAAAGCTATTAGGGCTGCGGCACAGCTTCTCAAGGGAAGGGATGGGCGCTTTTGTGTTTACTTGGGTCATGTTAAAATGAGAAAAACCCGGCTTTGGGGAGGAGATGGAGCATATCAGTGGCTTCAGGGAGGTCTAGGGAGACATGACCCCCCAGGAACAGTGCATTTCTGGAAAGGATGGAGTGGGCTGTGAGTAGGAGGCAGGGCAGGGTCTTCAGCTGAGATTTGAACTCGGGGGAGCAGAGGGCTGCTGTCTGCCCAAGCAAGCTGTTACTGGTGAGCCGGGTGCAGGGACCTGTCCTGGTGTGAGGCAGGGCTCTGGTAGGCCCTGGAACAGCACCCCCTGAACTTGCTGATCTTTCAAAATACCCTTTCCAAATACTGCCTGGCTTGTAAGAAGGAGGGCGTAGGACATATCTCTCAAGAGTGAGAGTAACTGGCAAACAAAATAGTTTGGAAACCTCTGTGCTAGACAGACTGAAACACCTTTATGCTTTTATGAATGGCATTACCCTGAACATCCATGTGTTTTCCTTCCCCATCCTTGTGCCTGAACCAAAGCAACCCCCCTTTATCCATGGGTGTAATGATTTGTTTCCCATCTCTTTGCAATGTGCACCCCTACAAAATGAGCCCACCTAGTTATTGGGAGAGGACATGGGAGTTACCATCTAAGCTGTCATCTTGAGATGACGAAGCACAGGCTTTAGGGGTAGGGCTGTGCTTAGTAGTCTTTTTTTTCTTTTATGCTTGTAATAAAGAGCTATCTTGTGGAAATAAGGCGCTCATCTTCTCTCCCTCTACTTGTTCTCAGACAGTCCTGCAGTGCGGATGCAGAGGAGCCCCAGGAGATGCCTGGAGGCAATTGGGAAGGGTTGGGGACACGTTCATTTAAGGGTCCCTTTCCGTATCCCTTCCCTTTGCCCCGGCTCTGCCGTGACGTGCATAACCAGAGTCACAAATGTGACCCCAGGGAGCGAGCAGGGGTCCGGGCTGCTGAGAGCCCCCTCTTCAAGGCTGAAATGCAGAATATGCCTTTGAAGGCCAACATGCAGAGGTGGATCCTGCGGGCACCTGTGAGACCGAGAGCAAGCCATGGAGGCTGCACTGGAGACCCAGAGAAGCACACGTCAACCCGCCTTGCGGGGAGCGGTCAGCCACCAGTCCAAAGGGCTTGAGTGAGAGGTAATAAACCTGTTAATAAATAACAGGGAGAGCAGGCTGCGTCGCATAGTTTTAATTTCTGACTGTACCTCAGGGAAGCGTGGTAAAAGCTTGCACAGGCCTTTTGCAAAGGCGTAGCGAGCGCTCGTTCGGCTTCTGGGAGCAGAAAGTCTCCTCTGATCGCCTGCTCTCTGAATCGTTGTGGGACTGATTTTATTAGCCCCGGTGGCCAAATACCTGGGCTCCTTGGCTGCCCCAGGCAAGGTGAGGACGCAGTTCCCTGCTTTGCTCTGATCACCAGGGACTGGTCCTGCGGGATGCTCCCAGCCGCCTTCCCTCGTAGCAGCCAGGGATGTTCATCATCCCCTGGAAAGGGTCAGTGCTGGTGAGGACCAGTTTTGTAGGGTACTTCCTAAACCTCCTGGCTGGGGGTGATGGCATGGACAGTTATCAGGAAGATTTATCTGAGGAGTGACTAATAGTTCCTATTTTTATTGTAGTAGCGTTGTATAATTAACTCACTTTAAAACAGGTTTTGTTTCCTATTGTCTCATTATTTCAATCCAGCCGAGTGATACGTGGTAATCTGCTTCTCCATCTTGTTTCTACTCCCTTTAGACATCGTGCAGTTAGGAAATGCTTAGGTATTGTCTAGCCTTTCTTTCCAGGCATTAATGATATGTTTATTGTATTCAGATTCTTAAGCCATACCACGTGTCTTCTCGCTTCAGTGTCTGGAGTCCCTGTTCTGCTCAGTTTTGGGTTGTAGCATATCTGTGGCTGGCCTGCTGCTGTTCCCAGCTGGCCCTGACAAAGCCCGTGCCGGTTTGGCGTAGCCAACACGTTACACTCGACAGCCCTTCTGCTGTTTTACTTCCTTTGGCTCAATCCCACGGCAGGGCGGCGGGCGCAGGCAGGAGAGGGCTGCAAGGAGGAGATGGGGCATCACTGCTTTTCCCTATGAAGATTTCCCTCCACCCTCGTGTAAGAACACAGGCAACAGACTCTGCACCGTCTGTGTAATTTGACGGCACGAAAGGGCTCCTCTGTGACCCAGGTTGGGTTTTTTTTTGATTGAAATTTTTCTCAGGTGGAAGGTGGCAGGGACTGGATTCATGCCATCTTCCAGCTTGACGCTGAAGAACTGTGCAGCAAATTCCCTGTACGTACTTCACATATGGCTGCTTTTCCTGTCTCCACTGAGTCCCTAAAGGTGTTTGGGAAGAAACACACCCTCCTCCCCTGGTTGTGCTGCTGTTGGAATGTGTTTATCAAAAGTGAGTTAAATTACCAGGCAATTGCGGCACGTAATGTTTAACTACGGTCTGCAGCAGGAGAGCGGGAGGCTGGGTGCTTTTCTGCTGCTGGGGGGAAAGGAGGAACCAGACAGGGGAAGAGAGAAGATCCAACCCAGAATGGACCCCAGATCAGAGGGGACCACAGTGTGGAGGAGGAACGGGGTCCCCTTGGTGCTCTGGTCTGCAAAAGAGCTTTGCTTTCCAGAACACCGGCTCACGGGGAGGGACCAGCACAGAAAACCAGTTAATTGCAAAATACACATAGATCCAAACCTGAACTATGGGTGACTGCTGGGACCTGTGCAGGTGCCCATCCCAGCTGGTGGGAGCCACTGGCTCTACAACTGCAGTTATTTTTGGTAAACAGGACTGGGTGTGGGGGTTTCTTCCTGCAGTTTATTGAGGCTCCGTGTCCTCGGCCGTAGAAATTTGTGTGTCTTGGACACAGACGCACACAATCCCCAACTCCAGAAGAGCTTAGTGTGCAGGGATTTAGACATTCCCTGATGATTGCCTTAAGCCATGGGCTCACAGCTATTTTAGGCTTTCTCCCTTTCTCTCTCTGAGGGTCTGACCAGAAACTTCATTCTGAGCTAAAAATTGCGTGAAGTTGGATGCCTGTGTTAAAAAATGCTCTCTTGATAAATCAGCGTTTTCCTCTGAAAAACTGCATTACCTAAAAATTCCCCACCAGCCCTTGTCCCGGGTATTGTGGCAAGACTGGTGACACCACGAAATCCTGCATCTTGCTCGTCACTCGGGTGAGAGCCCTCCCCCGCCAGCCCCAGGTGTGGGAATGAGGTTTGTTAACCACCCTGCCCGGCACGTAAATGCCAGCCATACCTGGATAAATGCTTTTCTTCGCTGGAAAAAGGCCAGCAGTTTTTAACACCTTTGCTACCTTGCACTTTTTCAGGCTCAGGGGGAGAGATGGGGGCAGCCAACGCTGGGGCTAAGGATGGAATGCGGGGCAGCCTGGACCCGGGTGGGGAGGGGGGGGATACCAAATTCCTGGGCACACGGAGGCCCTTCAGCGAGCGCTGGGCTCCGGCGAGCCCCTGGGTGGAAGGACTTTGATCGCACTCCAGCCTTTTCCCACCGAGGCATCCCTTTTGAACGCGTTCCTGCTCTCAGTCTTGCCGTGAGCGGCAGACAAAGGCGAGGGGAGCGGGGAAGAAGGAGGGGGGGGCTGTTTACCCTCATCAGGAATGGTCGAGTGGCCCGAGTCAATAGAGCCTATTTTTCATTAACCTAATCATTACTTTTTTTCTCGCTGCCAATTAAATTTTTCCTGTCGGCACCCAGAAGGACATCATTTGCATCCGTGAGATTTTTTTTTTTTTTTTTTTAATAGTGGGCTTCCTGAACATGGCGGGGGTATTTGAGGAGTGGAAATTAAAGTTTAATTTTTTCTCTTGACAGAAGAGGATTTTTGAGTTTTAATTATCACACAGCTTGGATTCCTGACGGTTGAGGACCGCATTGGAAATGCTGGTTTCCATTGTGTGGAGTGGATAATTATGCAGCTCTCTCCCAGGCTCGCTGCATTTATTGTCCAGAAGAATCTTCCCAAGCAAAAGGGGGGAGGAGATTTACAACCTGAAATGCATTTTCAGAGCCTGCAAAAGTTTCAACTTGATGTTTGCAAAGGAAGACTTTTGCAAATATTTAAGATCTTCTTATTTACCCTTTTAACAACAACAAAAAGCCCCCCTACCATCAATTAATCTGGTAATCTGCCTTTCCCCCCCCCAGGTTGCTTAGGAAGTAGTTTTGTAAACTCAAGAGAGCCCTTCTGCAGCTGGACTGCTTTGTGCTGTCAGTTTCTAAGCAGGATTCCTTCGAAGGCGGTGGGAATTTCTGCATAAAACCTACTGGCCCATTTGTATGTACAATGTCGAATATAAGATTTACAGCCATCTGAAACTCGGCAGGGCTTCTTACCTGGGAGGTAATGCTAGTTTATCCTGGAGAAAATGTTGAAGTATTCAAACAAACCTAAAATTTCAAAGCAAAACTCACAACTGTCCTTGTTTCACAAGGTTTTGGATTAACCTGGTGTCTTTCCCACAGGCTTTTGAACCACAGATAGCTAGAAGTTTGCCATAAAAATGGAGAAATTTCAGCAAAGGTCTTGTCAAATACAGTGAAGTTTTTGCAATTGCAACAACCCCACCGAATCTTTTGAGGGTGGGATCAAAACTGCATGTGTTTGGGTGGGTTGAGATCTGGGGGCAACTGTCTTGGGCAGCTTTGGTCAGTTTGATGAGTTTAAAGAGAAAAATACTGATTGTGGAAGCTCACTGTTTCTCCTTGCTGAGGGGTGGAGCAGCAATTGTGCAAAATGGAAACCAGGGAGCAGGTTCTGGGATACACTTACATTCGTTTCAGTGGATTTGCAAGAGGTAGTTTTGCAGTGGGGCAGTTGGGTGTGCAAATGTTCCAGATCAGCCTGTTTTCCAGAGCTTTCTGGCTGTGACAGAGTGACACAGGGCTCTGAACCCAACTTGACTTTCATTTGTAACTCTTTTTGGTTTCAGTAGTGCAAACTCAAGAGTCTTTGGGTTTCTGACAGCTACCTTCCGTTTAGGAAAGGCCGTGTGGTTGGTTGGGGGAAGGTAGCAGCTTATTATGGGGGGTTCTGGACTATTAAAATAGTTTAGGACAGCCTGGTATCCATTTGCCACATACTCAGTTTTCAAATCAGCGCCTTTGTTCTTTCTCTTGAGCTGCCCAAAGACTTGTAGACATGGACATGGCTGTCTCTGCAGCCTTCTCCAGCCCCTTCCTCTGTCACGGTGCCTACAAGCCTTGACCATGGTTGGTCTGTCAGTGCTGCTGATCCTGTTTCCTAACCCACATGGTTTCCTGGCATTCCCCAGGCTGTCTGCATTCACTGAGCACCTCTTTTTTCAGCTCTTTTGGCTGGAGACCATATGTTGTTACTATAGTCATACCGAGCACTTGTGCATATCGGCCTTTTGTGATTTAGGACTGTGAATTTCTGTGGAAAAGCCGGAAATGGTAACGCTTAAAGATAAAAACTCTTTTTTTGGTGAGGGTACTAACTCTTGAAATCCCTGGCTGTACTTCCAAACAGCCAACTGTTTCCAGTACAACCTTTTTATTGCAAAGTTCCCATTAGTATCAGAGGCCCTACCCCGTCTCTTGTTCTTCTCCAGGTGCTTTTGCCAGCCCTGCTTTCTTCTTTGCCAGCTACCAGGCAGTTAGATGGGATTTTCTGCAGGTGATGGAAAACCAAACTGCGTGGACGGTTTCAGATTGCTGAATCTGACATGCCAATCAAAGGCTGCTTAGTGATTTCATTTTTGCCTTCAAAAAATTGTCATGCTTGCTTTCTGGAATTTAAGTGAAATAGCCACAGATTTTCTCATGTGATATTTGTATAGCGTAGGCATGGAAAACAGAACTGAAGGGCTCCCAGGGTCACCTAACCCATCCCTTTGCCCCCAGGCAGACTCAGCTCTACCTAAACTGCTCCTGACAGATGTTTGTCTAAGCTGCTCGTGAAAGCCATCATCAATGGCAATTCCACCATCTCCCAAGGCAATCTCTTCTAGTCCTTAAATATCCCTGTTACTAGAGAGCTTGCTTTTCCTGGCTGGACATGGATAACAATTTATTCATTTCATCTTTTTTTGACAATCATTTACGTATTTGAATCCATTACTCCATCTGTGTTTAGTCTTTTCTTCTCCAGGCTAAAAATCTGTGTTCCTTCAAGCTCTCCTGCTAGATTATGCTTTCCACACTCTGATCCTCCTTATTTCTCTCCTGAATTCCTTCCAACTAGTCCGCATGAGTCTTGAAGCGTGATGCCTAAAACTGGACACAGATCCTGTTCAAGATCTTTAATAGCACTGATGAAGGAGGATTACTTCCCCTGTTTTAATGTTTAGGAAAGCCTGAGAGACCTGGGTCTGTTTAGCCCGGAGAAGGCTGAGGAGGGATCTCATCAATGCTTATAAATATATAAAGGGTGGGTGTCAACAGGATGGAGACAGGCTCTTTTCAGTGGTGCCTGGTGACAGGACAAGGGGCAAGGGGCACCAACTGGAACACAGGAAATTCTATCTTAACATGAGGAAAAACTTCTTGAAGGGTAACAGAGCACTGGAATGGGCTGCCCAGAGAGGTTGTGGAGTCTCCTTTTCTGGAGATATTCAAAGCCTGCCTGGATGTGTTTCTGTGCAACCTGCTTTAGGTGAACCTGCTATGGCAGGGGGGTTGTACTGGATGATCTCCGAAGGTCCCTTCCAACCCTTACAATTCTGTGATTCTGCATTACAGTGTGATCCCAGGTACTGCTTTTGCCCTATTGTGACACTGATTCTCAGCCAATTTACGAGCCCCCAAGATCCTTTTTCGCAGAACTGCTGTGTGTGAGGAATCAAAGGATGCTGCCACAAAAGTTGAGGTCAACCTTGGCAGAGTCTTTGTGGTTGCACGCTGGCAATGGGATGAGCTTAGCCTTTGGGTGCTGTTGTAGAGACAGAGACAGCAGGTGCCGTAGCAGTAGCCAAAGCCAGGTGGGAAGGGTTGGGTTGTGGAGATGGGAGGGAGGAATTAAGTAACTGAATTGATAGAGATGGAAATGAGTACAGCCTGTCCCCTTAGTTTCAGGGATTTTCCCCTGGGACTGTACCCTCTTGGTGACTTCTAGAGGCTACAACGTTCACCGAGGTGCCCCCAAAAGGAAGGCACGGAGCAAAGCAGGCTACTCTTTCTGAAGCATCCACACCATCCCAAATGTTTTGAGTCCTTTGTAGCCGGTGGAAAGCCCCTAATCGGCTTCGGGGCTTTTTTTGTCCGGGTCACGTGACCGTGCTACCAAGATTAAAGCAGCACGAGGAAGGAAAAGAGGCTTAAACAGCTGAGGGTGCCTGGCAGGTCATTTTAACCTTTTCATAATCATTAAAGCTGCAGAATCCCATTAGCGATGGGTGACTTGCAGCTCCGCTCCCTGGACGAGCACTGGTGACACAACTTTCTGCTCACCTCTGCCTTCCCCCAAGGGAGAGTCTGGCACAACTGGCTGGTAGGGCTTGAACTTCAAGTACAGGGTCTGACTGTTCCTTCCTCTGCACCGAGGAGTCCATCGCACCAACGAGAAGCACCTCATGGGTCTATCAAAAACGGAGGGTTTATCTCTCTGTATCTAAAATTAGACCTTCTTGGAAGGTCCTGCTTAGGCCATACTGTGGTAGATCAGCCCTTGTCCATCTGTGGCAACAGTAGAGAGGTACAGGATAAGGAAGATTATGATGATCTCCTAATTCACTGCTTTGGCACTGGTCAAAGGGCTGTGGCTTTACACTGCTGGGGTTGGTGACAGCAGGAGATGCTGCACTGCTGCGGTGCAGCTCTGACATGGGAAGCAGAGCTTTTTGGATGGAGCTATGTTGATTAAGACACGAAGCAGTCAAAGAACCTCCAGTTTGTTGGTGTTACTCATCTTTTCCTCTCTTGCAAGTTTTCATGAACTCAGCATCACATCCAGTAGTCACTCTCGTCTTCCCCTGTCCTTCCTCCAGCTTCTGCCTCTTTTGTTGTATCAGCTTTGTATCAGCTTTGTATCAGCTAATAAGCATTGATAGAGCAGTACCGGTACCACAGTGTCTGGAAGGGAGGATCACCCTGATCCACCTGCAATTTGAGCATTGTCCTACTTTCTCTAGAGTTGCCCTTTCTGCGCTCAGGCAATCCTTCATTGAGTACATCTACGTGGTTGCACAGCAAATGTCTTTCTAAAGAGGCCAAAGAAAACCTGAATTCTGCCTGGTGCCCCAGGCTGTGATGGGCATTGCAGCACCTGGAATTCATCCAGGGAGCGCCTGCTCCCTCAGACAGTGCAGGCTTCCATGTGCAGAGAGGAAGGGGGGATGTAAATCAGTTTTCTTCTGTTACACGTACACCAGTCAAGACTGTCTGGCTGTGTGTGTCTTGGACATAAATATTTCTATCACTGTGTTTGCTTATTGCATCTAATAACAGTCTTTCTGTTGTTTGAAAGCTCATTCTGAGGCCGAACCTCAAAAAAACTCACGCTGGTTGTTCTCAGAGCGATGCCCACAGTCAGGTGTTAAAACACCACTTGTAAAACAAACGCACTCTTTTCCTTGGTTGTTTACCTTCAAAATCTCTCGGCAGTAGAAAGAAGGGCTTCCAAGATTTCCCCAGGAAACCTGGACAAACAGTTGTGACTCATAATCAGGGCTGAGCTGGTCTGCGGTGCAGGCAGCACGTCGTGATGGGAGGGCATCTGAGCGACCCAGAGAAGGTACCATCCTTTGCAAGCAGGCTTATGGCGAGCTGCAGCAGCACTGCCTGTCTTTGCCCACTCCCAGCAGCAGAAGAGCAGTTAGTGGTTGTCCCCCTCAGGAGAAGGGAAGCCCTGTGTCAGACTACAAGATAGGGAGGTGTTTTACCACCTTCTTGTTAAACAGGTTTTACAGGTTACATGGGTTAGACATCCAACAGGTGATCTCCAGTGGTTCCTGCTGCGCTATGCAGTGATAGAACGACTGACCCAGGGAAGATTGTAATGGAAAGGTCACCCGAGTAAGGGAGGAGAAACCGGTGGCCACTTTCTGATGGGACAAGACAGCTCTCTCCCGGCTGTGGTGCAGTACACGGGCACACACACACACACACACACACGAGCTGCTCCTTCCCTATCAGCCGCTTCCTAATGAAATCCTGATAAGATATCAGGAGCTCTTGAGCTCCTGTTGACGGTTGTCACGGGCAGATGTTTTGCTGTGCGCGGAGATGATGTCATGGCTGGAAGTCGCAGTAGTGAGCTGTAAAAGCTGAAGTCAGGAGAGACCTTATCAGCCTGTTACAGACCGACTTGAGGCCGCTAAGCTCCCAGACAGGCCTAATGAACTGGAACTGAGTTGGGAACGTGCGGTCCTGAAAAACTTCAGAGCTCGTGGTTACAGGCTTGCTATGAAATGTTAATTAAATAGCTGCAGTGGCATATGTTCCATCCCGCCGGAGCAGCATTTCGCAGCAGCGCAGCCATGTCGCCAGTGTGTAACCGCTGCCTTGTGAGAGTGAAAGAAAACGTGTATTAGTCTGAGACCAGATTTGGACTGAGAACACACCTCTCGGTTGCTTTGGCTGGCGTTTGGATACCTGTTCTCTACCTGGTGCTATCACCTGCACCTTGAAAACGAGGCCTGATCCTACCAGTATTATTCAGACAGATGTTCTCTTGGGTGGCTTTGGATGCTACATATGGGCCTTTTATTTATTTAGCACAGTCTAAGGCAGTGTCTGCTCAGTAAAAGTGTTCTGCAGCACCTCAGCTGTGGAAATAACCAAGATTTGGCTTTTGTCCTCTTTCTGTAAGTGCCCTCCTGCCATCTCTTTAACTCTGCCTGGCAGGGTGCAGAGGAAACTGCTCGTTACCCAACCCATGGTGAATGAGGTGGTGGGACAAGAGGTGGAGCAGGTTGGTATGGTTTGCTTGCAGAATATCTTGAAAAGCTACAAAAGGCTGGGGGCTGGGAGCTTCTGTCTGCTGTAGACCTTGTTGTTGCGTATTCTCTTACCACATCCCAAGGTAGACCCCAAATTGTGCCCACACTCCTACTGGAGAGGCAGAGGAATTGGGATTAGCAGCATATGGTATTTCAGACCTGAGAGAAGAGGAGAGTTTAGGTCAGTGAGCTTCGTCACCTCACTGCTGGAATACTTTATTTGGCTTTTATGTGCCTTCTGCCTGCAGACCCACCCTTCCACCCACTCTCATGATTTCATAGCTGTGTTTAGTGATATTTCCAGCAGGGACGAGCTGGGCTGGAGCCTGAGTGCCAGGCTGGAGAGCTGCCTTTGTTCAGTGGGGACAAGGGCTAATGTGGGGACAGGGGCCAAGTCCCTCGGACACCAGCAGCATCCTCCAGGCGCTGGAAGAAGTGGCTTCTCCCAGAGTCAGGGTGAGAATCACTGCAGAGCTGGGCATGCCAGGGTGAACTGAGGAGCACACCTGAAAGCCCTGTGGTGGTGCCGTAGCAGAGGGCAGCACCTGCGAGGGTAAAGTAACTCAGCAGTGGCTTTGGGTGTGCCTGCTCACGTTTGAGCCGTCTGCCGAGTAAAGCCTGACGTGAAAACTTGCCTTGCACACCAGTCTGAAAGAGGACATTGGGAATGGGACTTGCTGGTAAGAGCAGAAAGATGGGGGCTGCCTAGTAAAAAGCAAGGGTGGTGGGTTTGTCCACCTCTCTCAATAATTTCCTTTAATGTCAATATAGAAAGAGATAGGAGTTTAATCTGCTTCCCAGCTGCTCTGAAAGAGTGCTGTTCCCTTAATAAATCAACTTCTTTACAAGATGTAACCGCTGGCCCATTTTTCAGCCTGCTTGTCTGTGTCAGGAAGGAAAACCAGCAGAGCAATACGAATCTGAAATATGGTGCTGAAGAGCAGAGGTGCGATAACGAAACTGCCGACAAACAGCGAAATATTTTATTGAGCACAGGTGAAGGCCTTTTTATGAGACGATCTTTGATGGAAAGGGAGGAAGCAAAAATGTCAGCATCCCTTCAAGCGAAGGAGAAGGCGGCAGCTGGCCGTAAGGTGCAAACCTGGCAGAGCATCACTCCTTCCTGAGCCTTTCCTCCTTGGGTTTGGATTTGGGAGAATCCCTTTAGGGATGCCGCCTTGTTGGCAGGACATTGACAAAATATAGCTGTGCTTTACTGTCTTAAATCATGCTTAGCTCCTGGGGAGAAAATGCAGTGGGAGGCAGCGGGTGTCCAGCCTCGTGGCTTGGGGTGCAGGGCACCTTTGTGGTGCAGGTGGGGACAGTGCTAAAGTGGGGCACCAGGGTCCTGACTTGCCAGCCAGCACCCCAGCAGGACACTGCGTCACCCCCTCTTCGTAGCAGACACCAAAAAGAGAAATCAAACCTCAGTGGGATGCTGTGGAAGAGAAGTAAGGCACCTCTTGGCTCAACGCTGCTGGTATCACGTTGTTTCATGTTGTCCAGGCTGGGTGTAGGGACGGTCTCGCTGTGAGAGGGTCCCGTTGGAGGCATCTTGACAGCTTCCTTGACTCACGGACACCTACAGTGACCTTTTCTTGCACCTCTGCTGTGAACCACCCAAAGTAAAGGGATTGCATTATTTTCTTATATTCATTTAAGTGCGCAGGCCTCATTATGAAAAGGTCTTAAATAAAAGCGTCTCAATCCCAACCATGTGCTTGTAGTTTGGGGAAATGGCATACAAGGAAGTAAGAACATTTTTTTTGCTACTGTCAAAATAAATGTATAATTTATCATATTTACCCCTCTGACAGATTCCTCTGAAATCTCAGATGAGAATCGGAAAGGCTCCAGTGTCTCCAAGTGTCTTTTAAAATGACGCTGTTATGTGCTCTGCAGGCTGAAAGGTTGTTTTGATTGTTAAAACAGTTTCTAATTTATGTTTTAAAAAAATCTTCAGGAGCCAGGCAGTTCTCTGCTCTCCCAGAGGCCACTGAGTTAAAACAAGGTAGAGTGATTTGTCTTCCCTCAATTTAGCTGTAATGAGTATTAAGTGGTTTATCTATGTGGAGAAAAGTTACTCGGCTAGATTACACCCAAGTTGAATTACACCCCGTTCCAGATGGAGTATATTTTTTAAGACAGTAAATCTTGAGGAGGGTGGATAATAGCAGTAATGCTCCTTCCTGGGCTGGAATGTGACTCTTCTACCTCTCGTGGAGATAATGTGCGGAGCTACATCCAATTAGTTTTTCAAAGGCTTTGCACAGAAACGGGACTTCAGGTTTTATGGCTCTGCGAACAATTTAGCTTCAAGCATTTGCATTGTACAAGTGAGCGATGGCTGATGGTGATTATGGCTTTCACCTGTTTTGCTGTTGTGGGTGCAGGGCACGATGCTGGCTCTCTGTCCCCAACCTCCTCTTCTACACCAAGTGTGATGGCTGCGACAGGGAGGGTGTTGGGTGGAAGGTGAGATGTTTTGATGGGAAATGCCTTCTCTCTGGTGCCATCTGGTCCACTAAGGCACCATTGCGCATGCTTGCAGAAGAGGACGTTGGCCCAGCTGGCATCCCAGGTGGCACCGAGTGCCAGAGCATCCTCCCAAAAATCTTATCCTTGACCATGTACCCTTGACCACCATCCTCGTCTGCTTCCCTGCTACTGTGCCTCCCCTTCACTATGCCACACTTCTGCAGAGCCAGCTGGTATGGTTGTCCGGCCAGGGCAGGACAAGGTGTCAGGTCACCGGTAAGGCACCAGCAGGCCTGGGTGGACTTGAAGTTGGTGTCATGAGGGGTGGGTACACCCCAGCACCCAGGACTGGGAACTGCTTGTGCCACAAAGGAGAGAGTGCGTTTGGGCTGGTGTAGGTGGAGCATTCTTCACAGCTGGTGGCAGGCTTTGACAAGGCAATGAGAACCATTAAATTTCTAATGAAGGACATGAGGGGGTCTGAGCCATCAGTGATCCAGCTCTGCTGCCTCTCCTGGGTGAGTCAGCACAGCCGTACTTGCCCCATGGCTCTGAGGGAGGCAGGAGAGGAGGGAAACTCACTGATAAGAGGAAGGTCAGAGGCAGAAAAATGTTGGGAATGTGTTTCTTGATCTAATGTGGGAGAGACACAGCCTGGGGTTTCGCTGCTCAGCTCAGCAGTGCTATTGCCTGCTGTTGTGAGAGTTATAGCATTTTTTAAACCTGAGATCAAGATGCAAATGGCTCATCTGGCACCTACCTCAACACAGGCAGGTCCAGAAGATGGAGGCAACTCATCTGTGAGGGCACAGAGAGGGTGGTGAGGACTGTGAGCACTGTTTCTCAGCCTTTGCCTGAGATGGAGAGTCTTCTGCTGACAAAACAGCTCATTTGCTTTTTGGCTTTTTCTCCATATATTTTACGTTGCTGTGGGGTGTTTCTGGCTGAGGTCAAACATCGGACATGGTTTGGAGTTGAACAGCGGCGTTTGAAGAATTCTAGCAAATCTCAGCGTAGGCTTTCAAGGCTGAGGGTAGCTGTGGTGTGCATTGGCTCCTGGGGATGTAGGGCTTGCCTTCCCAAGGAGTACCCTTCTTTTTGCAAGGGTTATGAAACCAAAGTAAGGAAATAATTCTCTCTCCATTTCCTTTTCTTTGGCAGCCATGCTCTATTCTTTCCATCAGCCAACCAGACAGTCCTTGTAGTGTTCAGGACCTGAACACAACAGCTTCTGCATCACCATTCGTTGCTTAACCTTAGTTTGCTGTACTGTTAGCAGTGCTGGAACCTACCATAAGCACATGTTGAAGAAGTTGCTCACCAGGTTCAGGTTTCCAGCCTCCATCTTGAGTAACTTCCCACTGTGCTTGAACACAAAGCTGCTGGATAGGACCTCCTGGAGTTTCTAGCGGACCTCTTGCAGTTTCTCTGCTTTCCCTCGGCCCAGAGCTGTGAGACAGGGCTTGTTTTCATCAGAAATAGTTCCCATAAGCTTTTTTTTTTTTTTTTCTGTCACTGTTCTTTGCATACAAGTGGTGTGGTGGTCCACTATATAAACACTTAATAGAGATAAGAGAGTACAAAGGTGAGGAGGGGCACTGCATGTAGCAGCTCCCTCCTGCTTGGGAAGCAGGCTTGGACTGCTAAGGGGCAACAGATTTAGTCAATGCTGTGGTTCTTGTGGAGCCCGTGTCTGTTACCAGCATCACATTGAGATCTTCTTTCGCGTTATCTAGCATTTTTGCAGTTGTTTATGCAGGTGTTGCTGTCTGTGCAATTTATGCATGCGGAGTCCTTGCTCAGTCAGAGGGATATCTCTGGTTCCCAGGGAGGCAGGGATGGAGCCTCTCCTTTGACACTGCTTTGAACCTTCCTTGAAGCTGCTTTGAATGCCCAGATACTTTGAGATAAAAATCAGGACCTGCTGTATGAGAATCGCTGCGTTCATTATGTAGAGGCACTCGGCTCTGCTGCTGCTGCCCTGGCAGCATGTGGGTACCGATGACGCTGGAGGGCAGGCGGGGAAGGACACCATATCTGATCAGATTTGCTGATGGAGGGTGGTGGATCCACTACAGGAGTGGAAATGGTGGAGTCTCTGGTTGTCTTCAGACAGAGCTGGAGACTGTTCTGGGAACTGTTTAGCCAAGTGGGTATTAATGGGCTGAACTTAGGGGTAAGTTAACAAAGTGTGGTAGCCTGGGGCACTGGGGAGGTCAGACCAAAGGGTCCACGGTCCTCCTGGCTTTGTGTTAAAGAATCTCAAACTCCTGTCTCACCCTGCTGGAAGACAGGTTCATTACTAATTCGGCAAGTTGTTCAAGCTGATGCTGAAAGCTTGCTGACTTAAGCACAGATCTTATGCCACATTCTACTTGCCACCTTTTGATACACATGGCTAAATTCACAACTCTCTTGACTCAAGGCCTTCATGGGGAAGGTGCTATGGATTGATCGATCCTATAACCTACTTGGTTTGCCCTCTTCTCCTCTGACCTGGAGACTCCTACCACGCTGGGGTGGTTGTTGGGCAGAGGGAGTTTGTGCTCCCTGGAACTGAAGGTGCTGTTGCTGTGAACCTTACCACCACTTACACTGTTCACTGAACTTACATAGCTTCCTACGGTGTCTTCTTAACCTTTTTCGTGAGGACTCATTTGGATTTCCTGGCTTCGGACAAAGCGCAGTCCAAAAAAAAAAGTGGGCAAGTTTCCTCTGAGTGTGTTTGTGCTTTGGATGGGCACTTGACTCCGATGCGTCCTGCTGTTCCTTTCTGCGTGGTTTGGCACTTGTCTATGGCAGCACTTTTTCAAGCATATTCCAATTTTTCTCTTGAATGGTCAAAGCACTCTCAGCGATTAGCAGTAGCTTGCATGCTAGCTCTTCTGCTAAACTGCCCCCAGAGTGGCCAAGAAACGGCTTCCAGGCTTGTGCCGAGTGCTTTCGGCAGCTACTGGCAGAGGCAAAGATAAGCTCTTTAGCTCAGAGCCAGCCTAAACCTCACACGTGTGCATGGACGTGTGTTCCTCTACACGGAGAGCCATGGTGACACCGATGGTCCTGAAAGGTGCTGGCAATCGGCAACATACACCGGCATCGTGACTCACACTCGGTGGGAAGTCCCTGTGGTTGAATAGTGGCTTTTGCAGTCACGCCATAATAAATTAAATGAGGTAAAACGTAATTCCATCTTGCATTTGTGCGGAAAGCGGTTGAGTTTTTTCAGATGCTTAAGCTGCAAAACACTCCCTCTTCTCCTGCTGTAACAACTCACAGCCTCTGCCACTGAAATTACAAGCGGAGGAGAAAGTTTGCAAACATCCAGATGGATGGAAGGAAATATTGCAAACTACTAAGCTACAATGAAAAAGGAGAAAAGGTTTTCCCAGGTTCCTTTAGTTTCTTCTCTGCAAAATTTGCAAATGCGTTGCTTCAAAGCACTTTCCAAAATAAGAACCAGATGTTTTAAAGAGCAGTAAGCCACCCACAGAGCTCTCCAGCAAGTTGTCTTCCATGCCAGGTCACCCTGTCCGGTGTTGCTGTCTTACTGCAATGGTAAACTGGCCATCGCAACCCTTCCGGTTGAATATTACCATTTTATGTCAGGGTAGCCTATATTTTATTGTCCTGGTATTTTCCTGTTTAGTGTTAACATGCTTCCACTAGATAAAACAGATGTCCTGGGTAGGCACTCGTTGTGTACGTCGGGCTGTGTGCAGGCTCCAGCTCTCTGGCCTTGCCATATACACGTCTGACAGCACTGCGAGTTGTGGCAGTGACCTCCTTGTAGAGCTGTGCCAGCAGCTCGTTTTTGTGAGTTTTTCATAAAATTGTGAAACACAGTATTTCAACTTCATTTTCCTTTCCTTCCCTGACCTCCCAACTTGATGGCACTGATATGGATTGCTGTTGCTGAATCTCAGCTTTTTAGTGAAAAAGGCTTTTGGTAGAATCCCCTCCTCACCCTATACACTTGAGGCTTTATTCATTAGGTCTTTCCCAAACTTGCCTTCCATGGAGTGGGAAAACATACTGCTGTCTGACAGTACTTGCCTGTAACACAAGAAGCTTAAATGTATTTTTTCTCTTTTCCTAAAGATTCGTCTTCCAACTATATCAGGCAACTTGAAACAAAAGTGAAACTGCTGGAGGATGACAACAAGCTTCTTTCCCAGGTAGGTGTTCTATTGCCTGATAGATATTAATGTGGCTCGGTTCTCCTGCTTCTGTACTGTTGTGTCTGACTGCCCGCTTCAATGCACAAGGGCTTTTGGTGGATATGCTGCCAGGGGAAAGGCATAATGGTCTTTTTGTATCAACTGCCTACTGATAGAATTTGGTGTCCCTTTTTTTTTCTTTTTTTTTTTTTTTTCAAAAAAAGAACCCTCTGTTAGTGTGTGTGTTTCAGACATGCATTAACGCCTCCCTGCAGAACACCTTGACCCATGGCTGCTCTAGGGGATGCTGTGAGGGTCTGATGCTGCCTGTGGCCTTGCTGTAGGGTTTTGTCTTGCTTGCCCATTTACATTGACTTTTTTCTTGTTGGCAGAGGAGACAGTAGTCAAAGGACAGCCTTGGGAATAGTTTTGTGCAGTGCTGGCTACCAGC
>VXAK01009529.1:244715-285562 GCA_013399435.1 Arenaria interpres
TTTGAGATCTTACTTAAAACTGAACAGACCTCTCCAAACTGGCACTTTTTGCTTGCATCTGCCTTTCAAAGTCTATTCCATGTGCCACTGGGCTTTTGGTCACTGCCGGTGCTTAGTGGTACTGTTCTGTGTATAGCAATGTCAACCAGCAGGAAGAAAACAGTCATTCTGTCTGGTGTGTCCCCTGGATCCCCTGTAAAACTCAGCACTTGGTGTAAACAGGGACACCTTTGCTGAATTCAGTGAAACGCTCTGTATTTAAACCATTGGAAAAGTTACCCTTTTTCTCTTGTTCTTTGCATCCTTTCACTGTTGTATATTCCCTGGCATTTTAAAGGGTTTTTTTTCTATACTTTGCTTCATACTTCAAGCACTGAGTTTCCCAGTCATTTTATCTAAGTTTTTTTCCAATTAGAAGGACTGGAAATAAAAAAACCTCCCCTATTTTTTTTTTTTTATATACCTCTTTGCCAGTTGATGTTGTGCTGTTCCTTGTATTTCACCAGGTCTAAAAATAGACTGCTCCAAGATTGCATGTTTCAAAAACATTCCTGTTTAAAAAAACCAAACTTTATGCTTACTGAAATTTTAATGAAATAGTTTTGTCAAACCTTATTGTTACTGAAACGTACATTTTGACCTGACTGAGCTTTTTTTAAAAGATTATCCCAAATTTCCAGTGTACGCATTGGCATGGGTAACCATGAAACAAAACTCAGAGGACACCAAAGGGTTAAAACCCCAAAAGTGTGCTCAACTCAACTGCTAGTAAGTGGCTTCATGTATTAATCAATTGCTAATTTAATTTTAACTCCCTCTGTCTTTCTCCTGACCCGTCAGTGAGCTGGTGGAGGTCGAAACCCCGAGACTGTTTAATTGGAGCTATTGATAAGCAGGCGGGCTGCGCGTGGGCAGTTGGGATGTGCATGGATTCGGGGATGGGCTCAATGTGCCCTTGGCCCAGCTTCATCCTGCCGCAGCCGAGCACGTTACTCTGTGGGATCTGTCTTACGAGGTCAAAAAAAAGTGGTTGGTAATTAATGGGTGGTAAATTAATAGGGGCTGAATTAGCTGCCTGGGTTTATTGCATCGGTAGGATGCAGCCCAGACAGTCTCAGGGAGCGTGAGCCTGAAGCATCAGCTCTTCACCTTCGTGCTGTCCCGGGTGGGAAGGCTGTGCCTTTTCCCCCCACAACTGCACAGCTGTCCTCACCTTTCGGGCTGTGTCACTGCAAACGTTTGAATCCCAAAGGGAGGGAAATGATCTTAAAATAGCTCTCTGCTCTGGAGAAGGGCAGACGCCTCCCCGGCAGCAACAGGCACCGATGCCAGCCTGGCTGTGATGTTCTGTGTAGCCCCTGTGTGATATCGTAATGGCTCTCCAAAAGAACCAGGATCCGACCTATTGTAGATCACGCGCAGGAAATACCTCTTTTTATCTGAAGCAGGGAGACAGCTCTTCTTGGGGCAGTAGGAGAAGTGTTGAAGCTTCCATGGTCTGGGTGAGCTCCCTGGGAATACTGAGCTGCATCACCTCCAAATCTGTCATGCTACAAACCTAGATTTGGATTTTTTCTCTTTCCATGAGAAAGATGAGGAGAATCTGTATAGGCACAAACTCACATGCGTATGCACAGGTTGCTCCCAGCACTTTTCCTGGAAAAGTATAATCCACTTAGTGTATTCTTACTTGCTTCATCTGTTTGGAAGGTGTTTAGCTGTTGCCATCCGGATCTCAGGATAAGACTAGTCAAAAAGGATCCTGGCAAACTTTCTCTTGTTTTTAAAGTTGCCAGGTGATCCTGGCCGCTTGAACTCTGCAATGCCAAACTGGCTTGTCAACACCAAAGTCACATTTTAACTCGGTGTGGCTTTCTCCCTGGGAGTATTGACATTGCAATAATATTTGCAGTCTGGTGTCAAGAAGTTCTATCACCAGCGTGCTGAGGAGTGATGAAACCCGACGTCCTAAGTAACAAACAGTTCCTGTGCATTAAGGGATTAACAAATCAGTGCTGGTTATGGAAGTCTTCCTGGCTTCTCTCCAAGTCCTAAACATAGAGCTGAAATAGTGCTTCATCCAGAGAAACCTGAGAAGGCTGGTGCTGTGAATGATATTGCAAGCTTTACGGGAGGATTTATATTACAGTGGGCAGTGATACAATGCTCCTTTGCTGGCTGGTGCATCCTGAGCGAGTATTTGTTGCTTTATCTTCTTCAGCATCTGGGGTGTGAAGCTATGTTTAGAGGTGGTGTCTTTGTGCCACCTTCAGGCATAGAATTAAGGTGGTGCAGGGGTCCCCCAGCCTGCACTGTTTTCTCCTGCTTCCCGACATCTCCTTTTTCCATAAGCACTTTGGAAGAAAATCTGGAAGGGAGAGGCGAGAGCTCTCCAGTCTGTGCCGAGGTGGTTGCCCTGAGCTGCACATGTTACCTGCAGTGCGGGTGTGCTGGAATCCACACTTCTCTTCTGGTGACTCCTTTGGACAGATTAACGGAGAGAGCTTTTGCTCCCCATGGGAGATCAAAAAGTACCATCTCACGAGCCGCACTTTGCAGTGGGAGGAAATTAAGTGGAGAAGTGGGCGTTATTTAGGATAGCCATACATGAATTTTTTGAGGTTTGACTTCTTTTGCTTTCTAGGGAAGGAGATGTGTATTTCCATTTGGGAACAGAGCTGCTTCTGACATTGCTAAACCACCAATAATCATTGCTCTTCCCATTCTCATTTCTCTGACGAGAAACAACTCCAGTTTTATACCTTTCTTTTATTCAGGTTTACACTGCAATGTTTTGTGATTATGGCCATATTAACGAGAAAGTCATGCTCTTGGATGGCTTCACTGTGCTGGCAAGATCCCTGGCAGCAATTCTGACAGCACACAACTTTTGTTGCCCTGTTTTTTACTGGTTGGGGAGATGCTGGAGCAAATGTCACTACCAGAAGAGGCCCCTCAACGCCTGCTCACTAGTACTGGTAGGGGTCTGTGGTATAACCACGGTGGCAAAGACCCCACAGGGCAGGTGAGGACCTCAGTGTCCTGGGTTTGATGGTGTCAGCCTTTCTCAGAAGTGTAGCTGGTTTCTGGAAGTTTTAGTCAAGGTGTAAAGAAGATGAACGTAAGCTCTGAGGAATGTTGGGTGTTGGCTTTGGAGAGCTTCACAGGCATCACTTCTGTAGTCTCAAATTCTCTAGGGAAGAAATGCACTAAGTTCTGCTGCGTGCGTGCAGTTAATCTATGCAGCAGCATGTGGAGAATTCCTGTTTTTCCTCTGTGTCATTGTGGGGAGTGCCCCGGAGAGCTGGTGTTAACCTCTCTATCATGGTGTCTGGTTGACTAGATCAGGGTACCTTACATATTGCTAAGATATATCCCCTGAGATGAGAGACCATATTTGCTTTCTGTTCCTCTGAGCTGGAGATGTCCAAGCAGAAAATAGACTTCTTAGTCAACCTCCCGCTGCCCCTTAAACTAAAAATTAATTTGTAATTACACCCTTTCCTCTCAAGATTAGAGAAACCTGTGTTTATGAGCTTCGGGAGCTCCAAAGGTCAATTCTGGTTAGTTTTATAACTAATGCATACATTTTAGAGATAATAACAGTTACAAACTTCTGGCCATTCTTTCACTATTTCATTAATTATTTTGCATTTTCTGCTCATGTACAATGGCAAGGATTGGGCTCTTTGAACTGAAACTGAAGGTTATAGGCTTTGTGGAGTCATCACTCTGTTCTCTTTCCTCATAACTAAGTCCTGCGCACCATAGACTGGCTGTTGGGACTTCTTTTGGTTTATAGTCTCTGCTGAGCTGTGTCGGGATTTTCCTTTCAGAACAGGAATGCCAGAGGCATTTTCCTACTCAAAGATGCCCAGGGCATGTTGCACACCTTTGTTTCAAAAAGCCCAGCTTTTAACAGAGCAGATGTGTAGGGCGGGTGAGACTCTGAGTAACTAGACATTTGACAATGAGGTCCTGGTGCGTCTTTCAGGGAAAATTTCGGGTCCTCTGGTGCAGAGCAGAAATACAAAAAATTCTTTTCTAGGGAGTGGAAAGCCCTTGGGATTTATGAGCAATGTCAGAGTATTTAATTAAAATCACCAAATAGACTTCAGTATTAACAGCATGTCACAGCATTTTAGTATCTGGCTGCTGAATGGGACTGAGAGCATCCCTGGAAGGACTTGAAAACTGTGCTTAGTGTTATTTTCAAGAGACTGCATGCTTAGTCTGAATTAAAAGAAGGCTGCAGCTGCACAGATAGTAAAATAATAGTAAATAATGCCTGTAAACACTGCTATTAAAACAGAGCTGAGGTTTTTGAGTTAGGAGCTTCCATGCTAAGGGCATCTGCAGGCTGCCTCAGTTCTTAACAAACATGCACTCAGCAGGCAGTTTCTAGCATATTGTTCTGAAAATGAGGGGGAAAAAACTGAACCCCAGAATTGAAGAGAGCCTGAGAATTGTTAGCACTGGCGAGAACGAAGGTGTACGTGCCGTTCAGCAGAGAGCTTGATCTCTTCCTGAAGAGCAGAGGATGGAGAAGAAAAAAAAATTGCCCACCACGTGCTGGCTGGCTCCAGGAGAGTCAGAGCGCATTTTCCTCTGCTGTTTTATTATCAGTCTCTTTTGTGCCAAGTCTGCCACTAACAATTCCTGCTTGTGGAGTTGCCTCTCAGCTGTCAGAGCTGCCGTCGGGTCTTAACGTTTGGGCCTCTCCTTGAATTGGGGCTGCGGAGTTCTGTTGTGAGGCCATGGCTTGTGCCAGGAGCGTTGCACATGCTCACCAGGAGCGGCACAAAATTACAAACCTGTCTTATTTCCCCAAAGCCTACCTACTGTTTGCGCGCGAGGAGGATAAGTATAATTGCTTTAATTTCATGTCTCACTGGGGAAATTGGATTTTTTTTTTGTAATAGTGAGCAACTCAGACATGAAAGCTTTGTAGTGCATTTGGTCTCCATTTAAATTCAGAATACTGAAGGGGACATGCCCTAGGTTACTATATTACTGTCTTTATGCGCTGTTTAAATGTTTAGCTGCATATTAATTTTAACTAATCAAAAAGGAGATGCATATTTGGGGCCTCATCCAAATATTCCTTTCAAGTCAATGGTGAGACTTGCTACAGGACTCCATGTATTTTGAAATACAGCTCACGTAGAACCAGATTTTCATGAGACCTTCTCTCATGAGACTTTTCATGAGACCTTTCATGAGACCACTCTCCAAACTGATTTAGGCCTTTAATTGCATTGTGTTGCTTACACGCATTAATGCAAAAAATGTTAACAGGGTCCCCCAAATGTAGCTTCCTTAACTGTGACAGCACAAGCTTCAAGAAGACAAAGCATGTAAAACCAATCCATGTCCAAGTGTGTTTCATTTGACCTCCTTCCTTTATGAATTAAAATTACAAGACAATTCTGTGATTCCGTGACTCACCTGACCAATTTGCTATCAAGTAAGTGGACTTGAAATTTAAATAAACAATATATAAGCATTGAATAGAATGTTTTTTCCCTCCCAAATAGATGTACAGTTTTATAAGAGCAGTTCAAAGACGTCTCTGAATTGCATCCAGAATACTTTCCAGTCCTTTAAGACAATGGAGTTCCTTCTGTTGACTTTGGACATAAGGATCCTGGGCTGCTAATTACCAAAATAAATATTCTCTTGGTATCCATCTCCCATTCAGGAGTAGGAGCACATCTAAAGAGCAGGATCAATGACAGAAATGAGCTTTTGCAACTTGTAATGAAAGCTGGATGGTGTACTGTGTGTTCTGGCTATTATCACCTGTGGAATCAGGGGATTTTACGAGAATGTCACCTGACATATAAATAGAGTTCCTCAAAAACCTAGGAAATGTAATTCAAGAAGTTCTCAATCCAGAAGTTGAATAACAGATAGACAGAAGCATACAGCTTTTGTTAAGTAATAGGAATTTGAGTCAATCATATAATTTCTTGCAATTTAACTCAAAATTGTTGAAGGACTGGAGCTGAATTTCTGTGAAAGAGTGTCAAAGTGAGGGAGAAGCACACACACAGAGCTCTGCCATGCCCCATTTGTTTCTGTTGTGGGTAAGCAAGAACATTGGGTTTAATGAGGCTCAGTTTAACCTCCAGCTGTGAAATGTGGGATTAGTCATATCCTATGCTTAACCAGCTTTATAATAATTTAACTAGATTCTGCTTTTTTTCTGTATATGAGGACAGGGTCAGGGAAAAAGCTCTTAATTGCAGTTAGATCAGGCTATGAAGACGCAGCATTTTGTGTCTTTGCAACGTGTAGAGAGGTTCAAAGTACACAGATTCTCACTGATCGGTCCATCTGAGAAGGACTGAAAAATGTTTCAAAGGGAAAATAAGCAATAGCTGCAGAGGCTTATAAACAGAGTTTTGCAATAAATTCCTCTCTTTCTCTGGAAGAGAGGAGCTTGAGTGTCCATCCTGTTCAAAAGGAAAGGAGGCCAGTAGAGCTCTTGGCCAGCTTGGTCCCAGCATTAGTTATAAAGCCTGCAAGGGACCTTTTCTGATTTATGAGAAGGGGATTCACGTCTTTGCCTTCCTCATTCCTAGCTCCCTCGTTTTATGGGATGTGGGGAGTGCCTTGAAGGCAGCCTTGGCAGCCTTGCTGTGGCTGAGCTTTTGGGAGGAGGTGCAGTGATTTGCTTTGGCCTCATCCTGGAGTGCAGCTGACAGAAGAAAATGAAAGGTGGCTCCAGGGGATGGTCCAGTGAGTTTGCTTAGTACCACATCCACAGCTACGTCTACCAGCCTGGTGGAACTGGGGCAGCATTCCTTAGCTTCTCCATTGACATCCCTAATGGAGAGACTGATTTTGGTGCTAGTAAGCCACGGATGGGCTCTGTAAGTCTGAGACTCCTCAGCTTATTGCGTACAAGCCACAGGCCAGACATGTCAATGTTTATAGTTCCATTTGGCTTTGTTATCTACTGAGCTGCATTTCTATTTGGGTTAGAGGCTGTGATGCTTGAATCTCAGCTGCGCCAGCCCATATTCTCTCTTGAGCAAAGCCTGCCAGTTGTGTGATGATAATTATATACTGCAATTTGGTTTGAGCTGATTATCTGAGTCTCCCATGAGTTGCGGGGTTGATCTTTCTCTGCTGATCTAAAACAAGAGGAAAAAAATACAGACATTCTTGAATATTAACAGTGTACTAAAAAGTTCCCTACCTCAGTAGCTACAGAGAATGGAGAGGTTTGAGCCTTGCGCTGCTTTTATTGCCTGTACCCCACTGAGATACTAATAAAAATATTTTTCAAAGAGTGGTTTTACATGGCAAAATCTGCTAAGCCTCTTACTGACTGTCTCCTGCTATTTATTAAGCCCTTCCCAAAGTGCTAGAGCTCCCCTGACAATAGAGAATTCCAGTTGTCACCATTGCAACCAGATGAAATCTGCTGCTTTGCCCCTTGTATGAATGCGGCTCATGATAGGAGGGGAAAGTCAGAGCACAGGCAGAAGTGGGGATACTTGTTCCTGCTTTGTGTTTGCGAATGGCTGAGATCCAGCCATGGCACAAAGTCCAAACGCGTCCTTACAGCTCCCTGTGCTGCTGCTGTACAAGGGCTGAGCCCCTCATTCTTAGGGTCGTACCGTTTCCAATTCCACATGAACAACAGAAAATGGCTTTACTGATGAAACTGGCTGAGGTTGCGCTTGTGACCTGCTGGCTGAATACTGGAGGGGGAATTGGGAGAGTAGATGTCTTGGCAGACCATCGTCCTCTAAAGCCTTTGTCACCAGTCTAAGGAGTGATCCCTGGATGCGCTGCATGCACAACAGGGATATAAAGCAGTGTAAAGGAATTTAATCTCTCCTGTTACAGAAGGCTCATTTTATTACGTGACATGGAAGATGTTAAATAGTTTTAATCTCATCCCTTAATTTTTTTTTTCTTCTTTGCAGAGTTCTTTCAAAATCAAATACGTTGATTTTTTTTTATTACACTCTCATGTGTGTAATTTCCAGCTTGCCTGATAAATGCTGTTGAAGCTAATGGGACTCTTCACATATACTTAAAGTCAGATATGTGCTTTGCTGAGCTTATTTTTCTTGAATATGTCTTGTAGTGATAACTGCAATTACTGAACCTTAATTCAATTATTTGCTAGCTTCACACAGTGAAATCGCCCATCCCTCAGCTTCCTGGTGCATGAGACCCTAAAAACAGGTATTAATGAGATAAGGAGGAAATCTTTTTGCAAGGTCGTGTGGTAGGGGATGTTTGCTGGGGCAGAAAGCCACCTGAAAGGGCCACTCGTATGTGGAGCTGAAGTCACGAGAAACCAGGACCATTGCCCTGGTGCCCGTGTGAGAGCTGGACAAGGTGCTTTGCAGCGTCTCCTTCACATTATTTGAGATGTGTTTCTGGTTTGCTTTACCTCGGAAAAATGTTGCTGCTCTGCTGGACTTACTAAGGATAGCTTGGGGTAGGTCGTTCTTCTTGGGTGGTGTGTTCTGATAGTGCCATTGAGCTCTGTGGGTATGGTAAAACATCTGTATTTGTGAAGAAGAGTAAAGGTGATCAAGCTTTATCAACTGTTTGTGGGGTCACCATGCTCTAAATTGGGATAGTAAGATAGTAATGCTGGTGCAGATCTGCAGGGCTTCATTCATTAACATGGGAAGAAGGGGTTGAATATTAACATTATCTTGTCAAACACTGCATGTAAGACCAGCATATTTGGATCATTTGTAGTAACGATAACGTTTTCCAAGATGATAAAACAACTTTTTTCTGTTATATTTCTAAATACATAAAGTTTTTTCTGTTCCCTTCTAGCTGGCTGACTGCAACAGCTTGCCACGAAATTTCAGTAAGGTAGAGAGAGCTAATGCATCCACAAAAGCTTTTTGGATCTGGGGGCTGCCTTTTAATATTGCTGCTGGTTGTTTGGGGCTCAGACTGCTTGTTTTTTCACATGCTAATGTTAGCAATTTCCATTTTTTTTATCGTGTGAACGTATTAAATATGTCCTTAATTATTTTTCATTTCCCTCCTGTACTTGTGCAAAAGACATCCGTTAGTAGCATCAGAGTTTTCACCAACATTAAATCAAAGCCATTTACCTACCCGAAGAGAAGTCGGTACTTTTAGCTAAATTGCTGCAGGAAATAACAAGAAAAGATTTTGAGCTAAACCTTCCATTTAATTACCCAGTTGCAAACAATGGGTTGTTGAGTGTCAAAATTGAGGCAGTTTCAATTACTAGCACAATTATGGTTTAGAAAATTGTTGCTGGTAGGTTTAAGAATTTATATAACAGTGACAGGCAAGTAATTCAGGTAATGGGCAGTAGAAGAGTCCATAAAGATGAAAGCCGCCTGACCCAGTGGACTGAAATAAAACCTTCCTCCTGATTCTCTTCACAAATATATATAATCAAAAGCCAAGGTCTTAGCAGAGTTTTCTGTCTAACATCCAAGATTTATGGGGTAAAACTAGGAGTTGAAGTAAGAATGACATTTTTTTTCATATAGAGAATTACCCAAATCCTTATGGGCTTACGAGGTCAGGATGGGATGCCCTTACCCTATTGCTAGGGACCAGGTTCCTCCTGATATTTAAATGACAGCTGAAAAAAGCCTGTGCTTTGTAAAAGGGTGGAGTAGCCACTAAAAAATGGAAATTGCTTGTCTCTGTGAGGGCTGGGTGATGGTGTGGCATATTTGTTTGTCCAAAAATCTTCAGAACTGGTGTCAATAAGGGTATCTTCTATTGACAATATTGTCATGGTATTCCTTTCCATCTAGTTGCATTTCATGTTAAGATACATAATTTCTTCTAATGTTATGCTGAACAGCAGATAAAATATTAATAAATTTAAGTGGTGCGGTGTGTAATCTGCTGTCTCTTGAGCTTAGTGCCAGTGGGTCTGCCTTGTAGGGAAAGGAAGCTGATTATTGTAAAGCCTCTGAAATGACAGTCCCCTGGGAAGTCTGCTGTTGGTGACTCATGTACACTTGATTCTCCTCTACATTCTGGACACATTTTTCCATCCCTTTATAAAGGGAACGCCCAGAGAGTAATAAAAAGGAGCTTTATAGGACTCCTGGCCTTCGAATTGCTGCTGGGCATGTGGACCAGGAGAGGAAGCTTCCGCAACGCGGGAGGTTACAAATGAGTTGTGAAGAAGTGCTCAGTCGTAGTCCTCAGGTGCCACCAAGGCTGTTCCTCCTGGCGGCTGCCATGGCCCAGCAGAATGTGGATTTTCAGCAGGGTGTGATGAAGCAGCCCTTCATCACATCTGCTGAGCCTCCACGGTGCCTTGGCTATGCTCAGGCACGGGATACCCGTGGGCAGACACCCAAATTACTCCAAGGTGACCCCATAGCCCCTGGGGAGAAGGGAAGCTGTGACTCTTTGAAAAGGCTTTAATATTTCTACAGGGCACAGGGTCAAACTGATCATTTATGATTAATCTTTCTTTTTTTTAACCTCTGTTCAGCCTTCAGCTGTTACAACTTATGCGAGAGGAGAAAATAGTGTTTTCAATTAAAGGCTACTTATGTAACAACCCTGTTTTGAATGCTAATTCATGAATTACTGGAAGCTGACAGTGTCGCTTTTTAATTTTCCTTGGTCACTTCAGCACATAATTCTAATTGAAATCGTTCTTTTTTTTTTTTTTTGCTAATCTCTTTCATAAATGCCGAGAAATATCTGTCAAGTAAATTTCTGTCCTTTTGTATTTAATTTCTGTTAAGAATGGTCCATTTTGTTACATCAAAGTGTTTCAGAATTAAATCCTCATCCTTTTTCTCCCTTCCAGCAGAAGTAACACTGAAGGGTAACAGAAAAGACAATTTGTCTAACTTGTCTATAAGTTTTCAACACTTTATCTTCACAGTTGGTTCAACATGGCCACAGCACTGATCTGACTTTACTGGACAGAAACGGAAAGGAAAATAAATGTATCTTTGTAGTACTTTGACCTTAAAATACCACAAACACCATCCATCTTCTTGTGTTATTTGTGTTATTTTCAAATTGAATCACTCAGCACATCAGGTCAAGAAGTCAGAGGCCACCATTTCTTCTCCCTGCTAGCAGGATAGAAAGTTTTGATAAGAACAAGTGTTTGCTGATTTATTTTTTTTTTAAATGTAGTTTTAAGCTTTGGTACATACCAAGACTTTAATTTCTATCTGAAGTATTTAGAACGATACATTATTTTTTATGAGAAATACTTACTACTTTCCACCCATGTTAATAGTCAAATTGCTTCTGTTTTCTAGACAAAGAGAAATCTGGGTTTGCAGACCATTTTTACTAAAAACTTGATCTGTTGGTCGTATTCTTTTCTAACTGATATGAGTAAGCAAAACTCCCTTCCCTGCCAGGAGGGGCATGTCTGGGTGTATTTCTTTCATAACTGTACTGACAAAGATCTTGGGCTTTGGTCCAAGAGCGGTATCTTCCGGGGTCACTTCAAGTTCTGCCTAGTTGAAAAATTCAGCAATAAATGTCATGTCATTATTTCCAGATGATGAAGAGTTACTGTGTCTGAGGGACCTCTGGGGAGCTGTCAGTGTTGTCAGTGTGTAGCACACAGGTTTGCTCTGAAGGCAAAGGTGTTGGGTCCCGTGCTCATCGGCCAGTAAATGGAGGCAAGACCATGTTAGAGTGATGCTGAGTCAGACCTAGGGGAGGTCTTGCTCTTTTGTACCACTGTGAAAATCGGGAGATGCTTCCTTTTTCTCTGTTTCCTTTCCTTTAGCATTTGGATTAAACTAGTGTTTGAAAAAAAATTCACAGTAAAAGAGCAAGAGCTACTCCAGAGTAGTCAATGGCCAGTGGTTGGCGTTTACTGGGGACAAGTGTACTTTGTAAGTAGTACCAGTCGTAAATTTAACCAGGTTAAATAAAGACAGACTATGAGTCTCCTCAGGTCTCCCTTGGTCTCCTTTTCTTTCTGTGTCCCTCCCATTCTATCTGCTCCTCAGCTTAGAAAACATTCCCAATAAAGGTTCAATCACAACAGCACTCTCCCATGGAGTTTTAGTTCAGATGAAAAAGATTTTGCTGATAAATTCCTTGAAACTCCAGAAATGTGAAGTGATTTTACCTGAAGGGTAATTTATTATAGACATGTTGCCCAATAATTGAGATAATCTCCAACAATGATGATGAACAGAGATGATCAGGGATTGTACTTTTAAAATGCCATTCTGACTAGAAAAGCAATTTGGGATCCACTTACATCTCAGTAATGAAAATTGGGTAAGGTAGTAAGAGATTTCATTTTGTGAGTGAATTGACAATGCAAATACCAGGATTTTTAATTTAGCTTTAAGTGGAGTAATGGCTACTCATTCTGATGCATCATTAGTCATATTGCTTTTTAATGAGGAATTCACTTTCTTTTCCTGGTTAGCTCTAATACTGATAGCAAAGCCCAGTGAATGCGTAAATGTTTTGGGAGGTCTGATGAATACGTGTCACTGCACCGTTTTAATTTAAAAAAGGAAGAAAAAGTAGTTTTACTATTATGGTGAAGAAACACACATTTGCTTTTAGTGCAAAGAAAATAAATAGTGCAGAACTGTGGCTGGTAGACTCTTGTACAAAATACTTAGAGTAAGATACTTTTTGAAACAAATTCTAGAAAATATAGGCAGAAAATTGTGTTCAGTGGAGACCTTGTAAAAAGGGTTGGCTTTCCTGCTCATAGCAGTAGGAAAAAGTGATTCTTTGGCCATCTCCAACATGGAAGTGTTACAGATAACGGCAGATGAAGATTCTCCTTGCCCTACCAAACCCACTCCATGCCCCAAACACCTCATCACTCTTCTGGATAGACCTCTGTCTGGCATTTTTATTTCTGAGATGTCTTTCTTTTTTCTTTTTTCTTTTTTTTTTTCTCTTTTTTCCCCCTGTTTTTTCTCTTTTCTTCTTTCTATTTTCTTTTTTTTTTTTTCCCTCTTTTTCCTTTGTTTCTTTCTTTTCTTTAATTAAGAGCTTGTTTTGATGTTCGTTGAACTCAGTGGGAATCTTTCCATCAAATTGAATGCATTAGGTCAGACTCATAATCAGCAGTCACTGAAACAACCAAACAATAGTTTTGTCACACACAAGTGCACTGTCTTAAATGGGATTTGCTTAAAAAAAGCAATAGAACTAATCCATTATTAACACTTGTTAGAGCAGAGTTTTGACTGTATCTGTATATTTACCAACACAATTTCAACCAATTTAAGCCAAATTGAAATTAATGCAGACTCTTGCTCCAGGCTGGAGCATAGGGCAGTTAAATTAAATCAATTTAAACGAGTGAATTTTTAGCCACTGCAGTACGATGTCGTGTGTCGACCAGACTTAGGTCTGGTTGCCTTACTTCCTTTGGTGGGTGAGGCGCTTTGACTTTCTGTGAGAACAACCTCTAGCGTGGTGAAACACATGCTATCTCTAATTAGACCAACCCATTCAGAGTTGGGGGCAAGAGAACAAGCTTTTGGGAGACAAATGTCCACCAAATCTCTCTTTCTACACCCCTGTTTCTCCATAAGCATGTGGCACCTTGCATGTCGCAGTTTGGTTTACAGAAGCCTGAAGCAATCCAGAGCCTCTAAACACTGGTAAGACACTGCATGTCCTTCTGGAGCAGAGTCTTCCAGGAGATCTATGACCTCTGTCATCTCCAGCACAAACCTACATCCTTGCATTTTCACTCTGCTGTTTTCCTCTGCTTTTCCCTTGCCCGTGCAACTGCCCATTTGTCACAGATGCTATGAGAGGTGCACGAGCTCCTGAACTGACAGATCAAAGGGGTGGGTAGCAGAGTGTCAGGACCTCTCCAGGAGGTTGCTGTCCCCTGGTGCACGTACAGCAGTGAAGAAGAGGTTGCACAGAGCAGGGCAGTTGGAAGTGTAACCAACCTTTCAGGGAAACCACCAAGAAAACCCCTACACATCATGTGCCTGGGACAATGCCAGTAAGGGTCTTCTCATCATGTTCCTTTGTGACCTTCCTTTGAAATAAATTACATTCCAGGCATGGTGGAGGGAACTCAGTTTTCCAGCAGTCACTTTTCAGCTTCAGAAGGAGTTCTTTCTCCTTCAGATCTTTCTGTCTCTGACTCTATTGTGAAACGTGAAAGAAATGTAGGCCACGATCTTCTCCGGTGCCACCTTGTAAATTCAAGGGAATCCCAGACATCCAATATGCTGAGGTCATTCCATATCACTTGACTCCAGGTGAGGCACGAGAGTTCCCAGCAGATTGGGTGATACAGGACTAGCATCCGTTTCTTATGGTGGCTTTCTTGAAAACTGCCCTTCTCTTCACAGCTTGTAAAAGGAAAGTTGATAGGGTGAGTGTGCTAGAATGGTTGTGAAAGCACCGGGTCACAAAAGCTGAGTGTCTCCTAGACAGACAGGCCATGTAGCTACAAGAAAATGTTTCTGATGCTGATAGAAAATGATGTATCCACTCTGAATGCACCAATTCTTCTCTGATAAACGGGAGCAAGCAATGGAAACGAACTTTCCATATTTCTAGAGATCTGTGCACAGACACAGTCCCCAAAGTCTCAGTTATGGTCAGGTCTTTGGGGTTACTGAGGGGGTTTATATACAGTTGAGCTGATTTATGAGATTTCCTATTAAATTTTATTGCACCAGTGGCTTTTCTTCGGTTCTTTTGAAGTAGAAAACATCATTTGTGCAGCAAATCCAAGTCAAAAGTCTTAATGGAGCATAAAAATCTGAAAGGTCATGATTTTATAGCTTTAAAATAGAAGACAGTACAGTGCTTGATACTCTTAAAAACACAAGAAGTTAATGAGGATATTTATCAGTAATAAAAAGATATAATCTTCTCCCAGAGCTTTGATTTTGGCTACTTGTGTATTGGCTTTTATGGGTATTCTTTCTACAAATGAGAAACTCTTCTTGTTCTGAGACTGTCCCATTTCAGAGTCACGGAGGGAGAGAATAACATGAGGCAGAAACTTTGTCGCGGGGCGACTGTGCAGTACTCTCGACACCTAGTTTTGCTTCTCCCTTTGCGTGCAGACTATTGATTGCATTCATCTGGTTTCTAGGGTCACATAAATTTCCTTTATTTATTTGACTTTTTTTAAGAATGGTGGGTGCATGCAGATTTATAACCAAATAGAAACTATTCCCGTCACAGATATTTTACAAGCTTAGGTGAATTGCAGTAGCACTGTTTGCAAACTCTCGTTGCTTTCCACATGCAGGTGATTGGAATAGCCAATGTTGTTTTAAAAAGAAAAATCTAGAAAATGTCTCCTGGTGGGTTTCTTTTGCTGATATTGTTTTAATCTGAGGTCTTAAAAATATTTTTTCATTTGCATTTTAGCAAATCTTTTTAACTAACATGTATGAACTTAGATAAAATAAACTTGTTTTCTCGTATTGCTTAACGGAGTAGACCTCGAGCGGTTCACCTCCAGCTGCTTGCAAATGGTTTCTCCAGGTGTGGACATGGGAAAAACATTTTATTTCGATGATCACCATAGCTGCTGTTGCAGGGACAAGTAAGGGGAACAGGTCACGGGACAGAAGTGGCTGTGGGAAAAGCCAATACAGCAGGAGGGGGACAGCTTTCCTTCTTCTCGTTAATACTGACCGTCACGTTTTCTGTCCTCTTTGCAGCAGTCCGGCACGGGGGACCTGAGGACTCTGAGGAAAGGGTTGTCCCCGTACCACTCTGAGTCGCAGCTCTCATCACTGCCGCAGTATCAAGATGCCCTGCAAAACGTAAGAACCATTTCCTTACTTATATGGGTAGAACCACGGGTTTCCTCCAAAGTGGGCATGGCTGGAGGGGGGCACGGAAGATTACAGGGGAGCTCTCCCAGCTGAGAATTCACCCCAAAATCAGTGGTGCAAATGTGCAGCTGAAACCTGCACTGTAGGGAGGATGGGTCGCCCCTGGCAAGGTGGGTCTGTACCTATGGTTGGACCATCAGCTTCCCAAGCATCGGTTTTTCAGTTAGCTGACAGTCGCTGTTGTGCATCTTTTAAAGCAAGGGTGAGTCTTGTTACACCTGCAGCTCCTCCTTTGTAAATGTCCTGTACGCCTGCTGTCAAAAAGCATGCCAAAAAGCATGTCAAAAAGCTGTGGATGAGGCAAAAGCTGGTTTGCCAAGTGTCTGGCAGTGTGTGGTCGGGGTTGCTTTAGCGATTAAGTTCTTAGGACTTTCATTGCAGGTTTTTCCGTATCACAAATGAGGTTTATGTTTCCTAAGATTTCCCCATGTTGCTGCTTCTCAAACAACAGAAGAATCTTGATTAAAGCCTCTTGCAAAAGACTGATACCGTGCTGCTGTGCCAGGGCTCCTCCTGCCAGCAGAGCTGCGGGTGCTCTAGGACCAATTGTATGTTGGCTGCCTGCTTGAGTAAAAGTCATTCAGTAGGCTTAGCTTTCTTCTTAGAGTTGTTAGAAATGGGGTAATAATAATTTAAGAAACTTCACATAAATAAAACTCCAGTCAGTGTGAAAGCGGAGCTGCTTTCTATCCCTACTGAACTGCAGGATGGATGGATGCAGGCCCTCCAGCCAAAAAAAAATAGACAAAACCGTGTAAATGAAATGGAAGACTGCAGCCAAATACCCACTCCTAACATTGTGCACCATATCTAAAGTCAGGGGACTTTATAAGGAGGAGAGAGGTGTGTGAACCTGGAGATGTTTGTCTGGCTCTACCGGTGCCTTATGGTTTTGGGGATTTTGCTTCGTTTCCCTTGTGCATGGGCTTTTGATCCCCAGCTTGGTTTCAGGTGGGGGAGCTTGGTCGGCATGTGCTTGTTGCCCTGAAGAGCAGCGCTACGCAGAATTTCATGTTTATCTTGTGGATCAGGCCGGGATCTGTGGATCTGTGCTGGGGCTGGGAGCTGGCAGGAGACTTCTCACACCGCTCACCAGGACTCTGTGAGGGCTGGCAGCAGATGGTGTGGACTGCTGCAGCCCTGACTGGCCACTTGTCCCTGCTTTCCCTCCTTCCTCAAGGAAGAGGTGGCACCTGGCGTTTATGGAGAGGCTCGGGTGCTGCGTGACACTCACCTCCATCTGTCACCCTGGTTGTGTTCTGCCTTCTTTGCAGGAAGGTGATTGAGAGATAAACCAAAACCAGCTCTGGACCCAAATCCACATCACCTGGGAGATTTATGTAGCCATTTATTTATTTATTCCTACCAAAATCCCTTTGGTTTTGCGGCTTGACATGATATATTGGATAACCATCACAACAGCATGCAGATGTCTTTGAATGTCTCAGGCACCTCCCAGAAAGTGAACGATTAGACGTACCTGACTTTTTCTGCAGCCTCTTTTTTTGACAGCAGGCATGAGTTTGTGAGAAATCGTTCCTTTTTGTGCCTGCACAGGCTTCACGAGGGTGAGTGATGGTGGACAATTGGTGCCAGCTCCAAAGCTGTCACATCTGTTCAGAGTTTCATCATCGCCACTGCCTGTGCAACTCTTTGGGGAAGTTCCTCAGCACATCCCTCACTGTCACAATGTTTGCACATAGGCATCACTCCAGCTCTCCATGGCCCTGAAGCACCTTGCTTGATGGAACAGTTTGTTATGTCTATTGGATCCCGGGTCATGGACACTCGTGCACATTCGAGACACAGAATGGAAAGACGCTCGTAATTGCAACCTGTGGACTGTTTAGTCAGTGGTGCATCATGCGGATGGTGAATTGTATATTTACTCTGCGGTCTGCACCACTTACCAAATATCCAGGAAAAGAAGTCCCATGAGGTTGGTTCTTACCTACAAGCCCCTGGCCATTGCAAGGGAAGGTGTGACATGTATGTTCGGTTAAACTGGTAGCAGGCTGGTCAAACTCTCCAGCCCTGGGAACTGCAAGCTGGAGTCATCCCATGGTGTATTGGAGGCTCCCTGTATCCTTTGGGAGGTAAGGGTGATTCCCTCAGGTTCTGAGCAAGGCATGAGAGGAGGTGGCAACAAGCAGCTCCCCCTGGAACCTGCTGTTCCCCTGGGATGAGAGGGGCAGGCTCCAGGGCAAGCTGGTTGTGCTGGCTTGATCCTTCCATGAGAGGGGCAGGCTCCAGGGCAAGCTGGTTGGGCTGGAACGATCCACTGGCAACCTCCAGACCAGCTCAGCCTTGAGTCAGATGATGACTTGGGCATGAGAGCCAACTTTGAGTTATGTGTAGGTGTTGCACTGCTGCCCGCTGGCCAGCCTGATGTCTGGGTGTCAGTGATGGAAATGACCCCACAGCATCCTTGGAGGGCTTATGGTTCCATTCAGTAGCCTGAGCTGTTGCTATGTCTTCGGTACTTTAGTTGTCCGTGGTAGCTAGAACAGATTTTTTCTCTCATGTTGCGTTCGTATCTTACCTGCCCTGAATGTGTTCCCTTCGTGGCTCCTCCATGGGGATGTGGCAGCACTTGGGATGAGTTATTGCACTCAAATTAGCAGCCCTCTGGTTTACCACAGGAAGCTGTTGGCTACAGGGGTGTCCCAAATGTGCGGCTGGAGAGCGCAGAGAAGGTGATGCTCAGTCTGTCCTGGAAACTCTTCCAGCTCAGTGCTTTTCTGGAGTTTAAGAGTACCAGGTGGGAGTTACTGACCTTCAGTTTTGTTTGTTGGCATTGTACGAGGAGTCCAGATTGCCTGTTCATACCGGCTCACCTCTAGTTAGTGAGACAGAAATTACATTTCAGTAGAGTTTTAGAAGAGTAACTGGTTTGGGGAAATTGCTGTTACGGGGGAAAGAAGGAGCCTTGTTGGTGCAGGGCTGTGAATAAGGACTGGGAGCTGTGCCGGCCACCATAGAGGGACTCTTCTCTCACAAACACCTGCACCGTCTTTCACCTCTCCATACCTCAATTTTTCCCTTATAGGAATTGGTTGGGAAATCACCCATTCTACAGTATGGTTTTCAGGCAGTTCTTTATCACTAGGCTAAATAGCACTAAGTGCTCCAGGGTGCACGCTAAAAGGCCCTGTGTAATTTTTGGAACAGTATAGCACTGCTGGAGAGTTCACTTGTTTCTCTCATGGGCTTTCTCCAGCATTAATCTAATGATGAATGAAGACTGGGAGGGGGAGTTGTCTGCACTTGGTGTCAGAGCTCAGGTCTCTCACTCTCCATAAAGCTACCCTACACAGTGCTTAACCTTTGGTCACATCTAATGATAGCTGAGTTACATTCCTGACACGGGGAGAATGTATGGGGAGAAAGGAAATTCCCCATTCACAGCGGTAAGGCTCTTATTTTGTTACTAATAGTCACATTTCAGCAATTCATTTTCTAAGAGGTAGAATCTCAGCTGCTGGCTTCTGGAGCATGGAGGCCCCTGTAGCACAGCTGGGGATGAATGCAGTGGCTGAGGCACAACCCTGAGCTTGCACCTCTGTCTCTTCTCCGATCCCTTTGGCCTCTTCTTGGGTGCTCTGGCCACCCACATGGACAACACAGACCCAGCAGCCCTTCACGTTCCTGCCTGCTGTCCCTCAGGCATGTCTCAGTGCCCAGGCCTGGGAAGGTGGCCTGAAGGCTGTTTGAGTTCCTGTGGTTGGAGGTACCTTCACCTTGAGAAGCTCATAAGCCAACTGCCCGAAGGAGTCATTTATCCACATTAGCATAAAACACCATTAAATATGAACCAGCCTGTTACTAGCGGTCAGAGCTAGCCTGGCTGGCTTAGATTTAAAATTTACTAGCAGCGTTCATGTGATTTGCAATAGGAACCCTGCCGTTAGTGGAAGTAACTGTTGAGGTCGTTAATGGAAATATTGAGGTTACTGTGGATGGAGTGTGAGTGGAAAAGCGTGTGTGAAAACACCAGCAGGAACGCTAGAGCGAGGATGCAGGGAGGGGTGGCCTGTGCTGGTGACCAAAGACCCAACTGACAGCAAACAAATGGGTAAACAATGCGGGATGTGTGGTTTGCATCAAGACCAGGAGGTCTGCGATGTGATAAGGCCGCAGCACAGATGGCTCATCGCTAGAAGACCTGTTTGCTGATAACGGCAGCAAGGTTACACTGTGATGTGCCATTGCGCTTCCTGTGGTTCCAAGAGGAAGACTTAGAGATAAGATGCCCAAAATGAGGGAAAGGAGACAACAGGCTTTCCAAGGGTTTATGGGGGGTGAGTAGCAAGACACTGAGATAAAGATCAGCCCATAATAACCGTTGACCCCTAAAGCATGTGAAAAATGTGTCCAAAACCCAGTTCTTTGCTGTCAGGGAAGAGGGATGCCAGAGCTGTTGTTAGCACAGCACAGCGACCCTCCCACCGCCAGCGTGGAGCTCCCAGCCCCTTGCTGTGCTGCATGAAGCACGGAGGTCCCCAGGCTGCCTGGTGCCTCTGGCATCCTGCAGGGCTGCTCTTTGTAGCTTCAGCATCCACGTTGCAGGCTCTCAAAATGTCTTCAGCCCCTTCTGTTGCTCCACCAAGCCCATCTCGCAGAGCTCCCTGGTGGTCCCCTGCATTCTCCCATCCACGCCCCCATCCCACGGCTGTCAGTTGAGCTGGGTGCTGCTGGCATGTGTCGGAGGATGACCCCAGTCCTCTTTCTCGCCTTGCCCCGGCAGCGGTGATGGCCACAGTCCCTTTTTAGGCAGGGGGAAACAATGATCAAGGAGCGTGGCAGAAGGCAGCTCCTTCCTGCCGGCAGCACCGATACCACCAGGATGCTATTGAGCAGACAAAGAGAGAAACACAAGGCAGCCGTTTTGCTGCTACAGCAACAGCGGCTGTGGAAGGGAAAGCAAAATGAAAGGTTTGTCGGGATTTGCAGCCCGGGGAGCGCTATTGTGAAGCTTCAGAGTGCGTTACCAGCAGCTGAGAGCAAGCCCATCCATTTTTGAAGGCAGCTGCCCTTCATCAGCAGTTATTGCGGCGGCTCTGAGCGGCGGGTGGCTTTTTTCCCCACGGCAGCCAACCGGCACAAAGTTTGGCAATGACAAAGTTTGGGGATTTGATGAGCACAAGAGACACTGACGGGCTGTATCCATAATCCGCCCTTACGGTTAACCGCAGGAGGCGAGAAAAATTCAGCTGCTTTGAGGATCTGCTGTAGGTTCTCATGGTTACTTGTCGCGTGTGTTTGTGTGGGGCTGGCAATGGGTCGGGGGAGAGATGGGGCCACGGCAGACCCTGGCTCTGGTCCAGGCCTGGGAGGAGGCATCTTCCCCAGCGATGCCAGGCTGAAATAGAGAGCTGGAGGGGCAATACAGGTATCCTTCCGCATCCCAGTGCATCCTCCACCCACCCCGAGGCTTTCACCTGCCCCACCCCCGAATCAGATTTTGCTTCCAAATCAGGAAAGCCCTAAAAATACCTGCTGTTCTCTTCCGAAATCAAGCGTGCTTGCCGTTCCCTTATGAAAAGAGCGAGCACCTCTGAAAATACTTATGCTGACAGTGCCCCTGTGAGTCAGTCGCAGTTAGTGCACTTTGACCGCGGGGACAGCCTGGGCTTGCTCTGTCTGTAGCAATCAGCTGCCGCCTTGTTTGCTTGTGTCAGGTAGTTACGGGCTGAAACCGCTCTGAATATGCCATGTTGGTAATAATATCACGGTCCGGGGGGGCAGCTGAAGTGGTTGGTGGGGCTTTTTGATAGTGTGGACCTGTTCCAGCACCACAGCACTCTTACCAGCCCCAACAGTGACTGCTCTCCGCTCCCTTCCCGCTGCCCGAGAAAGCTCCCTCAAGGCATCCTTCCCATTGTAGGTGAGATCAGCTGCGAGCAACGTCCTGACTTTGTTTATTCTACCTGGGCAGTCCCTGAAATCGGCCCTTTCTTCTGATGCTCCAGCACAGCCCGTGCAGCCAGCGCTGTGCCGTGTCTGCCGGGGAGAAGAGCTATTCTTTTCCTGGGTGTCCTTAGTGGTTATGCTCAGAAGGCAACGAACAGTTAAATTGTTTCTTTATTAATCAAAAGAGCCGTGGAAGCCTTTTTTGGTACTTAAGTAGATACCTGTGAACGCAGCAGAGGCCGTGAAGATGCTGGAGGTGGTGGCCGAGCCGTACAGACAGGCTCTGCCTGGCTCCCGTGTGGACCCAGTGGTTAATTCATGGATTTGAATGTTTACATGACCAGCTGCTCTCGATGATTAAAGGCATCAAATTAAGTAATGCCAAAGGAGATTAGCATCTGCAATGAAGTCCCTTGATTTGATAGGGAAGATGCTAATTCAGAGCACTGATGGCTCTCGCACTCACTCCCGCTGGTGGCCAGGACCCATGTACTGGGGACCCGGTGTCTGCGGGATGTCCCCTGTGCCTGGTGGCAGGGTGTCAAGCCCTCGCAGCTGCGAGGCAGCCCGCTGTGACTTGGGGAACGTTTGGGCCGTGCAGCCATTTAAGTGCAGAAGGGGGGAGCGGGTGGTTTGTTTTGAGCTGGATGCCGGCGGGCTTTCTGCGCAGCAGGCACGGAATAACAATAGCCAAGTGTCACCATCGCTTTGGATCATCTGCCGGGCGGACGGGGCACATAAGGGACCTGGGTGCTCCCTGGCTCTGGCGAGGGTGTCCCGCGCTCAGAGGTCTGGCATTGCCCACAGCGGGGTGGCGAAAAGGCCAGTGTGGTTTGCAGAAGAGCTGGCGCCCGTCACTGCTTCGTGCCTCCTGGAAATCTTCTTGCAACCAGCAAGGAGCCCGGGGGCTGCTGCCTTTGGGTAGCCTTGTCCCTGCGGGGACACGAAGGGAGCTAGACCCCTTCAGGAGCACCACGCGTGGTGGCAGTGGCAGAGCTGCCACGGGCACGAGGCGATGCAGCGGGGAAGGAAGGGGCTGTGAAGGAAGGGAGGGCAAAATGTCAGCCCGGAGTCATGACACGCTTCAGCGCTGCGCGGCACCGTGGCTTTGTTTCAGCCATTAAACCCCCAGCCCCCCGCCCCGGCAGCTGGAGTACAGCGGAGGACGGGAAACATGGCCCGGGATGCAAAATGATGAGGGACCCCCTCTGATCTGCCTTTGTGGGGCTCGGAGAATTTTTCAGGCTGGCGGTAACGGGAGATATTTTTGCGTGTGTGTGATCTCCCAGGAATGCCGCTCATCTCTGGGTGAGGGGAGATTTCTCTTTATTAACGGACTGGCCGCCTGCCTGAGCCCGGTGCTTGCTCTCGGGGCTGCCTGTGCTACATCTGTGACGGGGTTGCTGCGCGCTGGGGCTTCAGCATGTTCCCTCCGAGGGTCCGGGGATGCTCCTCCCTGGTTAGGGGTACTCTTGGTGCTTGGTTTTGGTGCTGGTTTTCCCCATCTCTCCCCCAGCACCGTCTCTGGCTGGAGTGCCCCTCAGGGGGGCTATTTGGGCACTTTCTAGACTTCGTAGCCAAAAGTGCGTTCACCAAATAAAAATATGCTCCCCCCTCTCCAGCCTCCCAGCATGTTGGGGCTGGGATTTGCAGTCAGACACGGCACCTTTCCATGTTCCTGCCCGGCTCTGGCGCCTGCTTGCCACATGGCTGTGGGCATGCTACTGCCTCCCGCTTGTCCCTTCACAGTTCCTAATTTACAGGGTGGCGTGGGCAGCTTTATTTATGTAAAACACCGGGATGGGTGCTAAGGAAGAACCCAAGTGTAATTCAGACCTGGGTAAACAGGCTGCAAACAAAACCACTACAAGATAAATAGACGTGCCTGGGAACGTTATTGTGAGTTGTCTGGCAGTGCCTGCCTGTAATGTAATTTTCCTTGTTCTGTCTCAGCAATAAAAACTTCACGGTGTCTGATATGACTCCATTTAGCTTTAATATTGTCTGAGGTATGCCGTTAGAAAAGTGTGGCTTATTTAATCGGGTTTGAATCCTGAATGCTTGTTTTTTGAAATCATAGAAAAAAAATTAATAGAAGGCAAGGAGAAGATGCGAGGTTCAGAAGCATTAATGCTTGCTCTCATGCTCTACATTGGTCTGAAGCATCCTTAGTGCCTGGGCTGTGACTTAGGTGAAATAAAATCAGCGCGACGTTTTTCTCTGGGTTTTTGAAACTTAGTCTTTTGCAGTCTTTCTGGCGATCAGGAATAGCTCTCTTGGAGCTGAGGTACAAGAGGATGTCATTAAAAGACAGAATATAATTGAGCAGAAAGAGATTGAAAACTGATGGCAGGACCAAGGTCTCATGTCTTTTCAGATCCCTGGAGGAATCAAGGAGAAATTGTTTATCGCAATTTCTTTGTTCCTTTTTGAGATTTCCAGCCCAAAACATCTAAAAGAGCAGACACCTGTCGTCCCCAGTTAGGCTCTTTTCTTCTTGGGTTCCAAAGCATTCCCACTGTGGTTAAGAAATGTTCATATTTTAAGCCTTATTTTGTCTCTGTGGAGGCGTGTCATTACCAGGAGTTCCCAGCATGCCCTATTACAGAGACTCCTATTAATTTTGTTCCTCCAAACACACAGGAGTGGAATATCGTCGGTGGTGTGTGTCAGCATCTGTGCTGGAGCACATCCCATGCAACCAGATAGGGCCAAGCAAGAACTCACGAGGCAGCTTGGTCCGAGACATTGGCAGTGCCATCGTGGCTCGATACAGAGCAGCAGATGTTCTTCAGCAGCTGCAAGTTGAGACCTCTGCTTTTGATTTTTTTTTGATGTCAGATTAAAAAGGATCATTGGCAGTACTTGTGACCTTTGGATTTTCTTTCTCGCATCCCACACCAGCGCCATTGCTTTGCTGATGATCTTTTGGTTCTGAGATGGGGCAGTGCATGGGGATAGTTTGATTTGATTTGTTTTGTGCTTTGGATTTGAGGCTGTCACAAGGTCAAGCATCATTCTTGGCGGATAGAGAAGTGGAGGGTTTATACCCTGTGTGTAGCATCCTGCTTCAAGGATGCTCTGGCACGAGAGACTGCAATGTTCCTCTCTCTTTTCTTAGGCTGTTAATGTTACAGCTGGACTGTGAATCTCCTTACAGTCTTGGGGATTGAATCACAAGCCCTGCAGTGTCTGGTGAGAGGTTTCTGGAAGAATCTTGAACAGAATTGGGCTTCTTTAGTGGAGTTGTGGTTTGGGCATGGACGATGTGAGGCTGGCAAGATGGAGAGCGGGCTGATGCTATGTGGGAACAGTAAGCTCTGAGAAGTGCATTGGTCCCATCATAGACACCAGCAAATATCCAGTGCTGATCCACTTGAAATGGAGGAGCCAGGGAGGGCTGAAAGGAAAATGTGTTCAGTGGAGCTTCAGTACTGCTGTCTGCACAGAGGAATAGCTCTGGCTCTAGTTTCCCCACTGGGAGAGGGGCTGAATGTGTGGATACTTGGCACTTGTCTCCCATGAGGCATGCAGAAGAGCCTCACCAGGAGCCTCTGGGGACACCCCAGTCCCAGAGCTGTCCTGGCATCAGAGACAGGACTGTTCTTCCCAGGGCTGAACTCATTGGAAATCCATGCTACAGCAATCTCGAATGCTCTGAACTGTCACAGTGGTTTGCAGAGCAGCAAAAGCACCAACGTACCTAAGAAGCACTGGATGGGTCACACAAGGCTCCACAGCCTTTGATTCCCTGGGACTTTTCCTTCTTAAAGGCATGTCTTGGAGAAGGGTCTCTGGGTCTCAGAGGTGCAGTGGTCAACAAACCCTGTGTCCAGGGAGGATAAGGTGCTTCCTCCAAGCACTTGGGAACTCCAGTGCATCAGATACATAACTTAGAGCCCACCACTCCTAATTAGACTGGTAATCTCACCTCTGGGCAGCTCTTCTTTTGGCAGTGTAACTGTGGCTGTGGGTGAAACAGAAAGCGGTGTGCGATGTAATTCTACCCAGGTGACCATCTGATGCCACAACATAGATGTACAGTTGTTTTCTTTTCAACTTACAGATTCATCACTTGTATAAGTGATGAGTTCAGCAAGCTGACGTCCAGTCTTGTCTCTGCTGCTGTGAACCTGGAGCAGCTGCAAAGCTAGTTGGGGCCAAAGAGAGTAAGAAACTTTGCATTTTGAAATGACTCAGCTTCCTCATTCTGCTGAGGTTCAGCCTCAGCAAAAGTAAACTAGAAAAATGATCAAGATGGTATTTCTCAACAGTTTTATTACAAATATAATGGCATCCTTTTTGGTTACTTCTGAGCTGTCTTTTCGCACCATTCATTTATATAATTACTTGATACCTCAGCCACACATTCAAGGATGAAGACTGAACCATTGCTGAGCTACCAAATGCAATGAAAACCTTACAAGTGGAAAAGCCAGACGTCCATCTAATACGGAAAGTGCATGTTTGACAAAACCAGACAGGGAGAGGAAATTGAGAGTGATGCATGCCCCAAAACACACCAGATTGCTTTTTGCCTATATGGACAATTTCTGCTTCTTAAGATGTAACCAGATTAACCTTGCTATTATTGTCTGTCAGGGTGCTGAGTCAGTCGTGTTCCCATGGCTGTGAAAATGCCAGCTACAGGGAATGGGAAGGGCATGGGTTTCTGCAGTAATGGAGATCGTCAGAGTAGCTGAGTTAGATTGCTGGGGTGCAGCTGTGGTAATCTTTACCCACAGTTTCTAAACGCACCTATTTTCAGCATGAGGAATCTCCTCCATCTGTGTGATTTCAGCTACTACCTTAACGCTGACTTCCTGAGATTCCCCCCCTCCATCCTGCCCTTCTTACAATCTCCTATCTCTGGTTCCCCCTCCCCGGCGTTTCATCTCAACTGGTTTCCTGCTGGGTAAAATGCACATCCTCCTCTTTCTTCCCATTCCCTCCCTTCTCTCTGGCTGTTGGCAGTTTTCCAGTCCAGCAACCTTGACCTTATCTCCAATTCCTTCCATTTCCTCCCCTTCAGCTAACACTATCGGTGAACTCTGCCCATTTTCCTCTCCTCCATCCTCCAAAGGCTGGCCATGCATCCTGCTGGATATGTTGTCATTTCTTTCCTTGCTGACTACGGTCCCCTCTTTTCTGGCCTCTTTCATGTGTGCCTCCGTGCAGGAAGCTGTGAACCACACTGAAATCGGTAGGAATAAGCACCTACCTCCCTTTATAAAACTCTGACTCTCTGTATGCCAGGAAACAGCCTTTTTTAAGGGTGCGACTGCACAAAAAGCACTAAGTGTAATTAATGATGAATATTAAGGCACCCTTAGCAATGTGGGCATTTTTACTTGTTACATCCTGCAGTTGCAAAAAGCGGGGATGTTGGTGAGATCCCTGCTCGCTCCCTCAGTTTCTTCACATGTGTGTTTGGCCTTTTGTGGTAAGTCTCCCACGGTGGGGAGGTCTCTGTGGCTTGGGGCAGAGCGGACCCACAGCGTGGTTGTTTGGTGCACTCGCTGCCGCTGACGATTGCACTCAGCAATTTGGACATCTGTTTCAGTTGGTGGGGGTTTTGGCTTCCGAGCTAAGGATCAAGGATCATGCCTGTTTTAGAAATGAAGTCATCTGTTACTGAGACTCTGATAGCAGGTTTTGGGTCTACTTCCCTTTTTGCAGCCATCATCCTTGAACATTTTTCTTGAGTCAAATTCCCTACCTGTGTTCAGTTGGAGCTCAGTTGGTTGCCCTTGCTGAAATTCAGCACATGTCTGAGAAGGAAGGTGACCCTTTGGGTGTTTTTTTGTGTGATGTGATATATCCAGTACTTACAAGATTACTTTTATCGTGTCAGTACGGTGAGCAGTTAAGTAAGATCAAGCTCTTTAGAAAACGTTACTCTCTAATCATTCTGGTTTCATTTGTGTTCTGTAATAATTTTGAGAGTGATTACGATCATGGAAATGCTTTGTAGCTCATTAGTGACTTCAGTTCTGTGAGGAGAAGCTGCTGCTGCCTGTCATACAGGAGACCTCGTGGTCTACTCCAGTTTGGTCAGAAAACTGTATTTGAAATGTTGTCAGAAGCAGGATTCGGTGGAATTCCTTTTACTTTGTCAGACTACTCTCAAATCGGAAGAAATATTGGATGTTAGACCTTTGCTTGGTATTTCTTGTGTTACTTCTAAAGAGGGCCATGGGGGAAGATCCATATCAAACATGGTTCATGGCCACAAACTCCTGAATATTCTGCTTTCAGTTATCACAATCTTGGTCATTTATGGAAAGAAGGCAGCTTTCATGCTGAAGCCAGAGGAATTATGCATGTATTGGTGTCTTTGACTTCTGTGGAAGGCTGATTCTGGAAGGACTCTGTTGCATTTACCAGCCTCCTGAGAAATTTGTAACCCATTTTTCAGTCTTAAGTCGCAGCTGCAGATTGGCTTGACCCAGTCCCTGGTGCTCCTTCCCCAGCCTCTGCCTTTTCTGTGTGACGTTACGGATGGGATGGCTGAGGACATGTCCCCAGCTCCAGCAGGGTGTAACCCTCTGCCTGCAGGTCCAGAATCATGCCCAGCCCGGGACTGTCTCTTGATCTCTGTGCTTTGCCAGTCTGTTAAATATCCTTGGAGAATTATTGTAGAGTTATTAAGTAAAATTTTCCTTTTTCTGAGATGCCTGCCTCTCAGAAGGAAGTTTTTGTGTCACCAGCAGCTCAGTTCATGGAGGCTGCTATTATATGAGCAAATGACTGTTGTTCATGACGTGGGTTAAGCACAGATCAGTGGCCTAGACATGAAAGGCTCCATGACTTTCATGCTATTTTTGCCTGTAGTCTAATGGATTGGCCCATCTTTTTCTTTAATGTATGCACACGAACACTTTTATTAGTTAAAAGGCCCCCACGACTTAAAACATTTGGAAGGATGAGAGGTGGTAAAGTGCCCCGCTGTTGGTCCTCCTTTCTGGCACAACTAGCTCGGTGGCCTGGGCTTAGAAGGCGAAGCGATGAGATAGAGCATAAAACATGCTGTGTTTTTTAACGCGGAAAAGATGAGAATGGAGTGCCTCGTGTGTTGTACGTGAAAGCATTCCTGTGATGGTGCTACATGCCGCTCTGCCATCCTAATTTGCTTTCAGAGGCCCTCACTATAATCATTCTTTGTGTTTCCCAAAGGATGTGAAGACTAAATACGAGTTTGGTCAATGGTTTCATTGTTGATTTCTCCCACTGCTACAAAGCGATGCAAAAATATTAGGGACAGGCAGGGTGCATCTCACTGAATAAAGAGATTGTGTCTCTCAATCCAAGTTTGATGCCTTTAAAAAAGGAAAGCCCTATGAAAAGTGCTTACAAGGCTGTTCGGACAGTAGAAATCTTTTGTAAAATGTAATTTCGGCATCTTTCCCAATGGGATCCTTCATGCAGGAGGACTGGCCAGCATTTTGGAAACAAACCCAGCCAACATTAGGTTTGGACATCTGCTTGTTTTAAGGTTGCCTTCACAATTTTCTCTGTAGCTGAAGATTGGTACTTGATGTCTATGTGAAATTGTTGCCAGAAAAGCAATGAAGTTATGCCAACTGTTTCTTCCGTGAACGCAGCTTCTTAGAAATGACTGCTTTATGCTGGAAAATCATCTTGTTTGCATTGCTCCCTTGGCTGGAAGGATGAGAACCGTTTGATCTTGTCCTTGTACAAAGTTATCCTAAGTGAGCAAAAAATGTTTCTTGAATCAATTCAGCTTTAAACCAGGGTGATCTCCTGCCTGAGTACCTCCAGACTGAGCGATGGTAGGCTTAAATGGCATTAAATCAAGTGACTTGTGAGGAAGAGGTGGCGTTGTCTTTTGTCTTTGCAGGTGGCTGAAGGGGATTGAATTTGAGAGAAGCTAGTGCTCAAATTTTCTGGGTATTTTCTTCCTCCTTGCTTAAATCACCCAAAGGGAATTAAAGTGTGTCTTCTCTTATTTCAACAGGGACCAGCTCGCATGACATCTGACCTCGCATCTTCTCCTGCAGCAGGGTATGTTCCTGTTGGTCAGAAGCCAGAGGCTGTTGTGCATGCTATGAAGGTAAGGATGCCGCGGCCGGCCGTGTGGCACGGTGCAGTACGGTGCCATGTGGTGCAACGGACACCAACGTGGCAGAACAGGACGTTTGTTCTTCTTGTGGAAGCACAACACCTTGAAATAGGAAGTTAGTACTCTGGCAGATTATCAGTGACCAGCACCTGTATCGTGATGAGTAATCATTGCTTCAGATAGTTGAGGAGTTAAGCAAGTTTGTGCATGACTGGTTTTTTTTGGGGTGGGAAACTTCCAACAAAAGCTCCTGATGCTGAAGGTGTTGGTTACCCTTTCTGCTCATCAGTCCTGCATAAACTGGGTCTCTGGGGTGACAGCAGTGGCTGAAATGCTGTTTTTAAAAGGGACACAAAAGCTGCAGTTCCTATGTATGTTTTGTTATTGAAAATCCTGAAGCAGTCTTCAGAGGAGAAAGACTTTATTTTATGTAAATACCCAGCAAACCATGGCATCATACCCAGGTGGATATGCGCATCATCAGTGGGGATGAAAGTCAGGACCATCAGCAAAGAAAACCATGGGACACTGCCAGCTGAGTTAAAGGAGAAAGCTTGCACAGTGATTTCACAGTTCTCAAGTCCTTGTGACCATCCAATTAGCCAGGAAAATGTAATACCCTGGTGTTACATGTTTAACTAGCTAAGCATGTTACTTCTGAGTAGCTAAGGGTCAGAGAAGCACAAATCTCTTCCAAGGTGCCATAGAGATGGATGGAAAGCAGGGAGTGTCGTGATAGGATGAGGAGTAACAGTTCTAAACTGAAAGAGGGTAGATTTAGATTAGATATTAGGAAGAAATTCTTTACTGTGAGACACTGGAACAGGTTGCCCAGAGAAGTTGTGGAGGTCCCATCCCTGGAGGTGTTCAAGGCCAGGCTGGATGGGGGTTTGAGAAACCTGGTCTAGTGGGAGGTGTCCCTGCCGTGGCAGGGGGTTGGAACTAGATGGTATTTAAGGTCCTTTCCAACTCTAACCATTGTATTCTATGATCCTATGAAAGTCTTTAACTAAATTAGTCTCTAGTTGGAATATACCCATTAATGGATTTAGGTTTGTCTAAATTCATGAAAAGCTGAAAAACTTTGTACAGGGTTAAAAAGCTTTCATCAAATCAAAGGAGGATTCCTGGATGGCTACTCTGGACTTCAGATGCCCATGGCCATAGCTGGAAAAAAGGTCCAGGCGTGGCATCAGCACTAGTTAGACTGTCCTAGACCTGGAGACTGGTGCTTACAAAGCTCTTTGCTTTGTACTTTTCCACATCTGTTAGCTAAACAGATGGCACAGATGTTGCTTGTAGCTTTGATCTGCAAGTTCCCTAAATTTTCTAGTTTTTAGTGTTTTCAGCTTACTTTTTTGTGCCTGTCCAGGGTCTCTTGGCTCCAGGACAGATGTGGCAGGTGGTGGTGGTAATGGCAACAAGTGTCAGGAGAAGCAGCAGTGCAGCTGGCAAGGGTTGCGCTGGGCAGTTGCAAGATCCTGGGAGGATATTGAGTGTCACTATTTCTCACTTGGTTCATCTTCTATGCATTTATGGTGTGTGAGGAATTATGAAAGACAAGTTTGGTTTGATTTGGATCAAGTTTGAATTTAAATCATTAAGCCTAAAATCTTGATTTTTCAGCTTGTTTGAGGGGTTATACACCCAGATTGTATACACTTACCTACACTAATTTGATCTGTGTTTTCCACAGTTTCTTCTTTGCTTGTTGTGAATGGTTCTGTGCTATCAGAAGGTTGTGCTCCATCCTGTACTATGCTGCGTTGTGGTTGTAGGTGACATTTCTCCTGGATATGTGTGCATATGGATCTGCTAAACCCATGCCTTGCAGAACGTTGTGGACTCATGTGATACCTTTTTTTTCTCTGACACTTTGTACTAATCCAGTTTTGCCTGCATTTAATCATCCAAGTCCTCATGCAAGCCTTCTTCCCAAACTCTGGGGTTTTTACCTTTCTGCTCCTCATTGCATTTGGTGAGGGACAATATTAGGCAGAATTGATAATATTTTTGAGTTACAAGATCAAATAGTTATAAATTGATTATGAACACATTCTGGGGGAAATTAGGTTCCTATTTGCTTTAGGGAATACAGGACTGAATTTCTTAGCAAGGGCAAGAAACATAAATGGTTTTAAGATGCAGTTTGATAAGCCTCTGGAAAGATTGGAAAATTAATGAGGAAGATTCTTGGAAACTGGAAATTAAGTTTGAAACGTCTGGCGCAATGATGCATATGAAGGAGTTGAAAGGAAGTTGGATGACTGGCTGTTTGCACATGTTATTATTATTATTAATGCTCCACTTCAGAGCTTTGTTGATGACTAGGAAGGGCTGGAAGAAATTCTCCTCTGCAATTTCATAATTTGGCTGGTGGGGTACGTTTGTCTGTCTTCAAAACCCTGGGAAGTGCCATGGCTGGGGTCAGGAAGCAGGTGGCATAGCAGTCACATCTCACGGGGCATATATGCTCTCAGGTGATGTGTCCTGCTCACATACTTAGGGTTAAAAATAGTCTCACATTTGAAGCAAGGAGGAAATTCTCTTATAGGTCTGTGTGGCAGAGAGAGATGAGAAGGTGTTTATTTTTCTGTCCTGTGGCACATTTCCAAGGAAATTGAAAAGGCTGAGGAAACTGGTCATAGTCTCAATCTCTCCTTCTCCCTTCTTGTGGCACAGTGAAATTGTGGCTGCTGGTCTCCAGCCGCGGATCTTAAACTGGGTAGAAGATGACGTTTTTTGGCCATGGTATTCTGTAGCATATGGAGCAGGTCTTGTTTGCACCCTGCAGGACTGGGCAGCTTTTCCAGTGCCAGCCCCTGCATGTGGGAAACGGGATGCAGCCAGCAGCTTAGACCCTCACCGCCTGTGACAGAGCTCATGGGCCTCCCTTGAGGAGAAGAGGGTAGCCTACAGGCAAGACTGTGTGCTTTGGCTATACCACATCAGATATTAGAAGCAGCCCTTCTTGATTGTGTAAAGAAGTCTCTATGGCTGTAGCAGGCTAGCTCCTTACCACCAGGAAAGGCAAGGAGGGTTGGAAATTGGCTTGCTTTGTCTCCCAGGCTACTTGAATGCAAGTCTGTCCAGAAGCGGTGTGGCTGCAAGGATGCAGCTCTGTGCCCAAGCAAAGGTCACTCTGCATGGACCTGCAGGGCTTCTGGATTGCCTCCGTCTGCACCCATCTGTGTAGTGTCCCCTAGGCTTTTTCCTTGGCTTTTTCTGGCAGCTGAACACTAGCTATGTGGCTGAAGCATTGCTTGCCATTTGCTGTAAGTAAGTTCTTCCTTAAGCACGTTTAGGGACTTTCTTTATTTTTGCTTCTGAAATAGTTTTTGTTTCTTTGCGCCTACTAAATAAGGAGCAAGATGACAGGTTGGCACTCCTAACAGCTGTTTTTGCTAACGAGAGTAAAAGGTACATATGCTACAGCTCAGCATCTCGCTGAACATCAAAGCACTTTTCTTAGGAATTGAGCAAACCTGCTAAAGACGTGGGGAGGTGAGGAGGAGATGGATGTAAAAGCTGATGTTTAGCCTATAACCCAGCTCCTCTTGCAGCACCAGCCCGGATCTCTCCCATGTGTGCAGGGCCATCGAGCAGGTGATCAATCACGCCCGCTGATGTCGGGCAAGGCTGGATTTGGCCTTTCCAAAACTAGGGAAAAGTCTAGCAGGGCATACAGACTGTTCCCTTGCCAAAGCAGGGTGCTGTGTTCCAGTGCTGTGTCTAGTTGACTTGTAAATCGATAAAATCAGTGAGGCTTGTACTTTTGAGAAGGCATCCCTTGGTCTCAGAGTGCTTCATGATACAGAACTGCTTACCCCAACTTTCAACTCCCCTTCTTAAACTTCACTGCAATCATCCCGAATCTTTGATGGGTTTTTTTTTTTGTGTTTGTTTTTTAAATATGCATTGCATGGTCATGCGAGGCTAGTACAGCAAATCAGCAGGGAGGTGGATGTGATGGACCGGGTGACTTTGAGGTGACACTGCCTTGGTCACAGGCGTCAGTGAAGTCATGAAGGAGAACTAAATATACCCGAGATGTTCCTCACAGTTTACATATCAGCAGGGAGAAAGCCAGACAAGTTGGTGTGCTCATCGAGAGGAGGGTGCAGGTTGTCTTCAGGAGATGGCATCCCCAAGGAAAAGAGCAGCATTACCTGGTCCAGCCCCATTCTCCTGCCCTGTGCCCAAGCAGAGCAGCTGCCCTCGCCGGCGGGCACTTTACCCAGGGAGATCATGTAGTGCTGGTGCTTTCACAAAGGGCCAAGTGCTCCCAGCGCAGCTCAATGAAAGCAAAAAGGAGGGGACAGCGTGAGCCGCTTCCAGCCTGGGGTACACTTCTCTGTTTTCTGTAGGCTCCTGGGTTGGGATCTGGCAGGAATCGCAGGAGGATATACCCCAGTTTCTTCTATCCAGACTGAATCCACAATCCTTGAACTCCAGCTGAGCCATAGACAATTTCTGTGAAGGCACGTCCATAGTCCCCAGTGGTGTAATCGGAGGAACATTAACCTGGTCCTTCTAAAAAGCTGAGGCGGCGCCTGGCAGGATCGGAGAAGGGCTGGGGCTGGCTCAGCATGGAGGGGCCTTCCTGTCTTTCTGCAGGAGGGGATTTCACCCTTTAGAGTGTATTTTCTTCCAGCATGCCTCTCCAGGATAGGCAGTTGTGGTTTGTCTTTCCAAATCCTTTTTTCCCATACCCAAGATGCTAACACATCTTTTCAGAGTGGCTACCCAGACGCGGGGTGAACCTGGGGAGCAGGATGGTTTCCGGGGTAAATGAGTCCTACGCCATTCAGAAATGAAATACAACCATAACTTCCGTCTGATCAGCTTTCAGCTCCAGCTCTGCCTGTTTTACACCATTAAAAGACATTTCCACTGAACGAAATGGGCTGCACCACCCTTCCACACCTCCCGGACTGGGGAATGCGGTTTTATGTTTAGGCGCAAGTCGTAGAAAACCAATTTATTTTTGTCTGCTGAGACTTTCGTGCCTACAAGATTGATGGCTGGTGGAGGGAGAGGCTGGAGCTGCTGTGATCTTTTCACTGATCTAAAGCACCGTTGTCCTTGACACTTGCCCTGTGGAGCGAGCCGGTGCTCAGCCTGGCGCTCCGCACCGGGATGCGATCCTGCCGGCTGCTGCCGTTGCAGCCGAGCGTCGGAGGCACGCTGACTCCAGGCAAGCGAGTTCGATGTGCAAGTCCGGCTGGATCAATAATTAATTCCCTCCTCTTTAGCAAAAAATAGATGCTGTCTTTGTCAGCACGTACATGCTTTTTGCATCCCTCTTGCCCTTCCTCTCCTCTTAGCAGGGATGTGGATAATTCTTATTTGCGCAACGCTTGGTCCCAGCGATGTTGGTGAAACTGGCTGGTGCATTTTAGAAGTAGGTTAAGGGCCCTAGGAGAATGACCTATTTTTGCTCGTAACACAGTTGGAGTACAGCAGGATTGCTGCGCCGAGGCAGACCGGGGGATAATCCACCCCGGTATCCCCTTTCGTGGAGCAGCTGGTGCCGTGTGCCTCAGCAAAGGGTGAAACCCATCCTTGCCCTGCGTCTGGCGCTCTACTTCCCTAGGAGGTGCGGGAATATTTGCGCGCACAGAGGCACCTGCCGCACGGCTTGGGGTGCGTGTGGTGGATGTGTCGCGGTGGATCGGCCGACGCGCTGTTTGGCGGCGCTGGGTGATTCCAGGAGCTTGGGCCCTGCACACCGAGCTGAGCGCGTCGCCCATCAGTGGCAAAGCCCTGGGTGGGGAATGTAGGTCAGCACAGATGCGGCAGGGAGATCCCGAGGCCGTCCTGCACGGGGATATGCCCGGCTTGTGCACCGTGCCCGTCCGGAGGAGCCATCTGAATGTGTGCGGATGCGTGGGAGGGGGTATGCATGGGGGGCCCCCAACATAAGAAGGACATGGACCTGTTGGAGCGAGTCCAGAGGAGGGCCACATAGGTGATCAGAGGGCTGGAGCACCTCTTCTATGAGCACATCTTCTATGAGAGTTGGGGTTGTTCAGCCTGGAGAAGAGAAGGCTCCAGGGAGACCGTATAGCCCCTTCCAGTACCTAAAGGGGGCCTACAGGAGAGACAGGGAGGGACTCTTTATCGGGGAGTGGAGCAATATGACAAGGGGTAATGGTTTTTAAACAGAAAGAGGGTAGAAAGGAGCAGAGAAGCTCCCCTCCTGCGATAGAGGGGAATGGAGTTGCTGGGGGATTGCCTTCGGGGAGCTGTCTGGAAGGTGAGGCCACCAGCAGCCTGCCTGGAAGAGGTGAGTTTGTGGGCGCAGGCAACTCGCTGCCAGTTATCACAGGGTCCCCAAGGACTGTGGTGGCAGGTGGTGGGATGGAGGCATGCCATCACCAGGGAAGGGAGAGGATGGAGGTGCCCACCTTGGTGTCTTGCTCATCTTTGCAGTGCTCTAACTCTCAAGGCTTTGGGAATCCTGCCAATTTAAATACTGGTTAATGAGGTTGGTAGGGACATTTAATTATTTGAGGAGCTTAATGCTTTTGTAATATTGTTTTTTGTAGGTCCTTGAGGTCCATGAAAATTTGGACAGGCAAATGCAAGACAACTATGAAGAAGACCTGAGTGAAAAGGAGAAGGCGATTGTTCGTGAGATGTGCAATGTAATAACTCCTCTCAGCAGCTCAAGGGGTTTATTTCTTGGGTTTTTGTTAGAAGTACAGAGGAGCTGGGGTCTGCTGCATACAAGCCCTGTTTGATGCCAGATCCACAGGCCCAAGGGAAGAGCAGAGGCTCTGCTGACCACCCCTTTGGGTGTCAGGAACCCCAGTGCCTCACTCACTGCACGGAGCAGCCTTTGCTCAGCAGATCCTTCCCACTCTGCTGCCTTCAAGGGCACGGAGACACTAGTCCAGCTGACCAAGAGCTGCGCAAAAGGGCTCTCCCTGGCTTGGAGAGTCCTCTTGGCAGTTGACTCCAGCTGTGTCCTTAGGGACTCGGTTTGGGGTGAGCAGCAACTGGTCGCTATCTTGAAAGCTGTACAGCTTGAATGGGTTTGAGCCTAAACCATAAGATAACATCAGAGGGAGAATATTCAAGTCTGAAGCTGCTGAACAGCATCGTGGTGTGTGGAGTGCTTTTAGCACCGCCAACGTGTTGGGCAACCACACGGTTACCTGTGCGGCGAGCGTTGGTCCCAAACCTCTGCTGTGGGGTGTCTGCTGCTGTGGCTCGGCCTCCAGCTTCAAAGCACCTTTGAACAAAGAGGTTCTGCTAGAACATGGCTCAAGCTGCACGTCACCTGCAATCGGGGATGTGCTGCTCGGGAGCACCAGCAGTGCCCACAGCAGAGAGGAGGATGCTTACAGAACCTTCTCGTTTAGAAGTCCACATTGGAGGTCAGCCCAAGTGGCATCGTTTAGTGGCTCACAGCAGCAGAGAGGAGCCTAACCCTCCATTTAAACTCTGAAAACCACCTCGACTCTAAAAAGAGGGTATGAAGAACACAAGTGCATCTTGCATAGATAGCTAAATGTTGCAACCGTCCTTGGCAAGGGTTGAGGTTTTGGTTGCTGGATCCCTATAAGCAAGGCCACGACCAGAGTAAACAATGGCCTACTTTTAGGATATTTTGTCTGCTCAATGCCCACATTCCCTTGTAGCCATGCAGGGGGAAAGGTAAAATGCTGTAACTTCATCCTCTCAAATGGACTCATTACTGTTTGTGTATCATCAGCTGTTTTTTCTTTAAATATGCACTTTATGTAGACTCAAGGCTGCTAGGAAGTGCTCTGCAGTTTCTTATTTTTCAAAAAATAGCCTCCTTTACCCCAGTGGCCCTAGAGTGATAAGATGTATGTTTTTTAGAAAGTCATATATATGTACAATTTTAATCATTATCTTTTTCATTATCTTTTCTGTTCATGGTAACATCATTTCTGTAAGCATGGCAGGGTTGACCTACCATTGAACTTAACTTCTGATCCTAGTGTATTTGTTTTATACCATTACCCCAGGCAGAAATGGTTCTAATTTCAAGGGAGACTAATTAGATAAATGCATCAATGTTTTTTTGCCTTGGAAACTGGTGCACAGATGCCATCCAGTGGCTCTGCTGAGAATTACAGCCCAGCTCTAGGAAACTGCTTTTTTTTTTTGATGTTCAAGCTACAATTATGAAAATACTGCAATTCATTGGAGGCCTTGGGTGGGGGTGTGTGTGTTAATTCCGGTCTTTCTCTCTCTCACCCCTTTATTTTTTGTTACAGGTTGTCTGGCGAAAGCTGGGTGATGCTGCGAGCTCCAAACCTTCCATCAGGCAACATCTTTCGGGAAACCAATTCAAGGGTCCCTTGTAGGAACACAGTCCTGGAGGCTGGAAGCGATCGATTCTGTGAAGACTGAAGAGGCAGAGCTCAGCGTTTCTGGCTGCCTGTTCTTTGGGAGTCGGGGTTGAGTTTTTTCAGGGTTTCCTTTTTTCTTTTCTTCTCTTTTTTTTTTTTTGTAACAATAGTGTAAATATGGCAGCTAAAGGCCTGATTTCCAGGCTGTGGTGCTCTGGAACTACTGTTCACTGGGTAACCATCCGATAATGCCAGACTTGCATCATTTGTATTGTAGTTCAAACCTGCTTTGTTGTAACGGTCTGTTTGTAGAATTAACTAACTCGAGAGAATTTTTAAGAGGAACAAGAAGAACCCTTAACCTGCGGAGAAGTCACGCTTTGTATCTCTCCGGTCCACCCGCTTGTCAATGATTCATAGCTGGGTTAGTGGCTCCAGGCAGCACCTTCCAAGGAAAGAGGAATTGGAATTCGTTGGCTTCCTGCCTGCCAAGCTCCTGAGCTGCTAAAGCTTTTTTTTTGGAGGTCCTTGTTTTGAAAGAGTGAGGTGCAGCTGTGTTCACAAGGCTATTGAGTGGCGAGCTAAAAACACTGGGAACCACCCCCCTGTATGTTGTACGGTGGCCCTCATCACACAGAAAAGCTTGAGACTCCGTATTGGCTGCTGCTGAACCATTTCTTGTGGACAAATTGACACAGGATTTCTGCAGTTGTAACGTGAACGAACTGAAGTCACTTAGCCACGCACCAGTATTCCTGACAAATACGGCAACACTTTTCCTGTAAAGCTTTTCCTACAAAATAATTCAGCAGAAACTGCCGTCCTAACAGCGCTTATGGCTTTCACAGGATCTTCGAGAGCAGCTCATCTTTCACATGAGGAAGATTTGGGTAGTTGTGTTTTTTTTTAATATTCTTGCTGGATCCCTCACCTATACTGGTTCCTGTCTGAGGGAACCAAACAACCACCTTGCAGAGCTGAATAAATACTCCATAAACACGGGCCGTCGGGTGAGACTACTTCCTGCCATTCAAGCTTTATTTTTGTTAATGAACCAAAACAAGTGGGTTTTTCCTTCTTCGAATGGTTGTATATAAAACAACGGGACTTATATTTTGCTATTGTGGAGTAGCTGCTTGTATAGTTGTAAGAATTTGACCCCCTTCTTTTCCAAGTTGTCACAGCAGCTGTCCCTGTATTTTGTTAGGTGTTCTTTCCCGATAGTCCGAGGAAGCGGGGCTTGGTTATTAAAATGATTGGTGTAAAATAATTTTAAAGACAGGCATGTGAAAAGATCAAAGCCTCCTCTTCAAAAGTTGCATCGATTTTAGGGATTAGGTCAAAGGTTTAATGACCTCAAACACCACCACCTTCTTTTCATTCTCTGTAAGAATCAGTCACAGCTACCGGCAGCTGAATTAGCTGGACAGGTTCTTCCTCTGCAATTAATTTGTTCTACCAGTTGATTTCTTGACTTATGGTATCATATTAACATTGAGCACTGATACTATACCAGGGAGCCCACGCTGCAAGCCATGAAAGGTCATTTGTCCCGTGGTACACAATGCTCCAGCTGCCTGGGTCAAGAATTGGGAGCGTCAGAGCCGAGATCTGTAGCCACTAAAAAAAAACAGAGAAGGAATACGACCAAAATACATCCTAACCAGTAAGAGCAAGTACCTCTTCATTATTCTTTGCAGAAATAAAAATCGTAACACCTGAGTAGGTTATTTAAAAACAAAACAAAACAAAGAACAAAAACCAAAACAAGACCCATGGCCAAAACAGAGACATACTCTCACTCACACACTCACCAGCAGTCTATTTCCTACTACTGCTCAGTCAGAGAACACTGAGCTGGGTAACTAATAATATTTACACCCAGTGTATCAGGAAAACTCCATCCTAGAGTCTGACTGTCTCCTTTAAAATACGGCATCTTTAGAGGATTCCAGATTTCTTCCTCTTTGCTTCTTGTTCCGCCCTCCAGTTTCTAGCCACCGTTGATCACTCGTCTTCCTCCTGTACAATTTATACCTTGAGATTTTTGTACCACAAAAGGTGACATAAAGCAGAGGCATCATTCTTCCTTAGCATCTGATGTTGAACAGAGGGTTACTTAAATCTATCATCTGCTTGACAGCCCATTTTAATTTTGGTGGCATCGAATCGCTGGATTAAGCAGAGATTTTAAACATATTGGGAACAAGGTTAATTTACGTCAGTGAATTTTAACTAAAGCAACGCAAATGTTGCTGGCACTTCTAGAGAGTTAATTGTGTTGATGACGTGCTTGCTATTTTAGGAGTATATTAGACTAGCAGGTCGTCTCAACACGAGAAGAGCTATATATTAATCGGATTACTAGTCTCACCAGCTGTAAAATTCTTGTTCAAATATTCCCTGCTACCAGATCTCTCTCAGCATCCACTCAATGACTTCAAGCAAAGCTTGTTTCGTCCCACCTGCAGCTCTCACCTGGTGGTGCAGTAGAGGTCCATTCGCCCTGCAGATCCCGAAGAGCCAGTTGACCGGGCAGCCAGTAGTTTCGGTGAATGGTCTCGATACTCTTGGGGTGAACCCTGTTTCTTTAAGATTCTATTTGGCAGCACAAATTTTGAGTGCAAGATTTTGCAGAAGAAGGTGTCAGTGCTGTACGTCGGGGTGTTATTTTGGGGGGGGGGG
>VXAK01009530.1:11090-36016 GCA_013399435.1 Arenaria interpres
CCCCGGTCCCGCCCCCGGCGCTAGCGCGGGCGGCGGTGCCCCCTCACCGGGAGCCGTGGCCGAGGTGTCAGGGCGAGGCCCCTTTCCCGCCTGCCCCGGCTGAGGGGACGGACCCCAGGGAGGAGCGGGCGGGCCCCGCCGCCGCTCTGGGCCTGAGGCCGCCAATCGAGGCGTGGGTTCGCCATGTGTTAAATAACGCTCGGCGTTGTGTCCTTTTTTATTTTTTTTCCTGAATTCTGGGCCTTTTGAGCGGCTAGAAATAGCCCACTCCCGAGGAAGAGCTGGTTGTCGTGACTCCGGGAGCGGGAGCTGCGTGCGTCTGGCAGGAAAGGCCCCGTGTAGCTGTTAAAAGCGGTGGGATCCCCCAGGCGGAGCGTGCCCCTTGCCGGCTGCAGCCCCCCGTCCCGCTGTAACCCCCCGGGAGCTGTGGGGGAAGGTGCTGTCTGGGCAGGCCGGAGGTCAGCCGGGCACCCCGGCGGCTGTGGGAGCTGAAGGTGGGGATAGTGGCCCTCCTGGTGTGGTACCTCCCGTCCTGCCACGGCCCCTCGAGCCCTGTGGCGAGGGTGCACCCGTCGCGAGGGAACTGCGTGCCTTGGGACCCGGGCTCTGGGGGAGGCAGCGCCTCTCCCCCTGCAGCGCCCGGCGGCCTGGCCATCTCCCAGGGCAAGTGGCACGGCCTGGGTCAGAGCCCGTCTCTGCTGCTGGAGCACATCAGAGGTGCCCTGCTCCCCTGCTCCTGGCTGTCATGTGTGAGCTGCAGGGTGACTGGGTCGGGTGGGCAGCGTCCCGATCTCCCTGGTGGGCCACCAGCCCTTGCGTTGCCCAGTGTCCCGCACCACCGGGGTCGAAGTCACCCTGTGGAGCCAAGGAGACGTGTGAGCGGAGGTGCTGCCCCTGCCCTGCCGCAGGGACTGCGGAGGAGAAAGAGGGTTAAGAGCGAGGGTTGGTGCGGTGCCCCAGTATCTGGATAGCCCAGGATGGTGCCAGCTGTCATCTCTGTCCTGTCCCGGTCCGGGTGGTGCCACCCCCTGTGTCCCAGTTCATCCCAGAGGAGGGGAGTAGGAGATCTCGAGCAGCACTTTGGGAAGGTGAATGCCATGCCTGGGAGACCCCCTGGGAGGAAGCGGCTGGAAAGCGCGGCTCCCTCGGCTGCGGTGGTGCTTCCAGCTGGGGGTCAGGGTCTCTCTCCTGCCGTGGGGAGATTTCAGGCTGCAAGGCTCTCCAGCCAGCATCATTAACCGCACTAATTACTTGGCTGATGGAAGATGGGCTGGAGGGGGATTGGTGGTGACAGCTGTGTTTCAGCTCAGCTCCTCGGGGCACTCGCCGAGTCCCACATCTATCCCTCAGGGTGTCATTAAAGCAATTATAATGGGAAGTGTTAACAGCGCTAGCAGCTGCTTTCTGGGTTCTAGCCGCTTCCCTTCCTCTTCCCCGTGGCTCCCTTTGCTCCTGCTTTGGGTCCAGAACTTGGCAGGGGGAGTTTAATGTCTCTGCTTTTGGGTTCGGGCACTTGGCTGGTCTCCAGCTGCCCCCCAGGCTTGGGAGGGCGAGCTGCTCCCCGCCGCAGTGGGGCAGGATCCGTGCCTGTCCCTCGGACAGCGGGAAGGGAGGGCTGCCCAACGCAGATCCCAGGTGGCAGCCAGTGCTTCCCCTGGGACCAGAGCTGCTGTCTCCCTGCCCGCAGATCGCCTGCCTTCAGGAGAGGTGAGGAGGAGGAGGGCTTTGCCTGAGATGCTTCGCTGCAGGCGTGGTACGAACTGCAGTGCTGCCATTGCAATTGTTTCTCTGTGCAGACATCTCGAGCCTCTGGGAGATTAATTCCCCAGGCTCAGGGCTTGCTTACTCCCCTCTGGGTGTACGAGAGGTTGAGAGGAGCCACTCGGACAGCCTGCTGTTTAGCGCCGGTGCCTGGCCGCAGCCCGCAGCAGCCTGCGGTGGCTCCATGAGCATGGTGTCCCCAGAGCAACTGTCCTCTCCCCAACAGCCCGTGTGTCCCTGGCTGTGTGTCCAGCAGCTGCGATTGCTTCCAGCCCTGCAGGCAGGGTGAAGCCCTATAATGTCCCTCCTTCCCGGGGTGTGTGTGTGGGGGGATTCATCCCCAAATATGTACAGCTTCGGTGCTTGTTTCGTCAGTCCCAGGGTGTTTGCTGCCGCAGGCATCGTGCGGGGCTTGGACCCGAGCCCAGGAGCCCGGGGCTAAAGGAAATATCTTGTGCTTGAGGCAGTGTTCCTGTGTTTCTGAGACTGCCAGCCCCGAGTACAAGCCGGGGATTGCCTGTAGGGCTTCTCCAGCAGCAGACGCAGACCTGATCCCGTTCCCAGCCTGGCTTCGCATCGCTTTCCCTTGGCTTTGTCCCAGGGCTGCCGCCCGCTCTGGGCTGTTGCACCAGGAGCAGCATTTACCTGCCATTGCCGTTTAATGTGCCTGCACCCTGGGGGGCTGGGGGGGGTCACCCTGTGGAGCGTGGAAGCGGCTCTGCGCAATTTTTGCTCGGCTGGAGTTGAATCCTGCCTCGTGCACGAGATCCGTTGCTGTTTTCCGGAGCGTGCGGTGCTCACCGAGGCACCCCTCTGCAGCCAGGATCGGCCACGGATGGGCTCACTGGAGGCGGCGAGGAGCCCCGCTGTCCCCGGGGGACACGGACCAGATGTGTCCTCTCCTCTCAGGGCTCTCGCAGCTCGGCTGCTTATGCCACGTTTATTTATTTTGAGCTTCAGGCTTTTCTAACGCACCACTGGAGCAGAGGATCCCGTGTGCGAGGGAGAAGCATCAGCTTTGTTTGTTGAGGTTTGTGCTGAACCAGGATGGGCTTATGCTGGGTTAGAGAGCTTCTCAGCCCCATGGGATTCCCCCCAAAATTGTGCTCTCCCTTTTAGCCCCACAGACAGACCCTGCTGAGCAAGGCCAGCCTTGGGAGTGGGAAATGTTACACCTCACTTGAATCTGAGTTTGTTAGGTGCCTGGGTGACACTTGACTGTCTTTGGGCTGAGCTAGCTGGCCTCAGTGACATTATAGTCATAGAGATGTCATTGCATGAGCCATGTGTCCCTAGGATTAAGCTTTTGCCTTGAAGGAAGTGGCGTGTCCGAGGCAGGGAGGTGGCAGGGTGGGAGCCCTGGCATGTGTAACCCAGCGTCCTGATGTGCAAGTGAACCCTGCTTTTTGGATTTCTTTCGCTTTCAACCCCAGAGAAACTCCCAGGATGTGGGAGCCGTGGGTTCCTGTCTCAGCTGGTAGAAGTAAAGCTCCAAAGCGCATCCCAGTGAGTCCTACGGGGCATTCCTGCCCTGCTTTCCTGCGAGGGAAGCGGCCTGCCCGGCTGGAAGCCCAGGTCCCGGAGGGATGGTTACCTAACGCTGGTCGGCTCAGGGCAGCCTCTGTTCTCTGCAGCAGCTCAGATCGGGAGGAATTTGCCTGGCTCAGAAGAGCAAGGAGGTGTCCCTGCTCCTGGTTTCGGTCATGGGGAAGGACCAGGTTGCTTCCTGCTGGGACCAGCATCAGAAAAACCTCTGCCTGGTTGCAAACCAGTGGCTTCCTCGGGAGTGAGCAGCAGAGGTTTCTCTGGGCGGCTGTTTCTTTACCATAAAGCGGTTTTTCGGGGAGGCTTGAGTGGCTAGACGTGGGCTTGTGCCCTCAAAACGCGCAGCAAAGCTGTCAGTGAGCAGTGTAAAAGGGAGCTGGGGGCGGAGGGGGCAGCTGGCAGCGACGCGTCTTCATGCAGCAGGGAGCAGAGCTGGTCTGGGGGCGGTTTGATCAGCGGTCTCCGCTTTGCAGGTGCATGGAGAAAAAAATAAAATATAATAGAGTCCGCTTTCTCCTTTTCCTGCCCTTTTTCATTCCTGGTCTTTCTTCAGACCTTCAGGTTTCTTCATCGACCGGCACGATTCAAAACGAGTTGCCACACACACACAACTTTCTGTTGTTGCCTCTGTTAGGACGTGCTGGCCAAAACCTCGTACTGTTTGGTGTGGCAAGATGTTCCCAAGCTTCAGAAACGATGCTGTTCCTCCCCAGAGTCACCCCCAGACCTTCTGATAATTACTGGTGAAAGAAGAGCCAGGCAGGGATAAGAAGCGCCGGCCTTCTCCTGGGTCACGGGCATCAGCCTCGTGGTTGAGAGCCTGGGTTGAGACCCTCAACTGAAGGAGCTCTCCAGCTGTGCTCTGCTGCAGAATTAGTTACGGATTAATTAATTCATTAATTATTAATTACAGTGTGTGTGCGTGTCGAGGTGTCGCAGACAGGGCTGTTGTGAAGGGTGATTACCAGGCCCAGGAGAAGAGCTGCTCCTCGGTGCAGAGGGTTGAAGTGTCCGCGGTGATGCACGAAGTGCTCCGGTTGCGGAGTGGTTTTATGCTTAATGTTCTTTCATTTAAAGGGTCTGAAAAATTAAACACTTCCCATCACAAGGGTGTAGCAAAGCCCTTTCTACTTTGTTTTCTCTCTGTGTTCTCTAAAAGATGCTCGGGGTGAGTGCTGGGCTTGCTTGGGCTGCGGCGGCTCTGCTGAGAGCTTTGCGCATTGGAGGCGAGAAATGGTTTTAATGGTTTGCAAAGGGGAATTTCCTCAGAGCAGCCTGGGCAGCTCTGGCGGTGGGGGCTTCTCTGCTGCTCCCCGGGCTCTGGGAGGTGGTTTTTTCAGGGTGGCAGTGCCGGGTGCCACCTGGCTCGCCATTCAGCCGTGCTGCTCTCCCTGCTCCCTCACTAAACCCTCTTGTATTTTCTCTTGCAGATTTTCCGACGAGCCGACAAGAACGGTGAGTGCTTTGTTCCTGCCGCTGCCTCCCCCTCCCTGCCCGGCTCTGGGAGAAGCAGCACAGCTTGTCCCCGCTGGGAGGTTTGGCTGAAAGAGTGAAGGAGGATAAGGGCAAGCAGTTCTCCAGCTGCAGGAAAAGTGCTGTTTTGCTTTGCCTGGAGGAAAAGGCACTGGAGAAAAGGGCCTGGCTGGGGAGGTGGGTTCCCCACCCGTGCTCCATGCAGGACAGAGCCCCTTCCAAGCTATTCCCCTGCCTGCATGCACACCGTCTCTCCTCTGTGCTGCTAGCAGTGAGAAGGGAAGGCAAAGCAAGCTGGGCAGCAGGCAGCCCAAGGGCCATCAGACTTCTGCCTCATCCCTTGCAGGATTGAATCCTGAAGGGAATTTGGTCTCTGTGCTCAGTCAAGAGTGGCCCTGTGGTCAAGTGGTCAGTGGCCAAGTGGTTTTACAGGTGGCCCTGTTCCTGGATGCCCACTGGAGCCCCTGGTGTTTGAGAGTTAAGCTCTGCTACCCCGTTTTTAATCAAAAAACCCAACATAATAATATAAACCAAGAAGTCCAAAATCACAAGTCATTTCTCTGAGCCTTCGCAGCCCCTCTTGGGCTCTTCTCCTTCACAACAGCTTGCAGGCTCCAGGATCCGCGCAGGAAAATGCAGCGCAAGGAGCTGAAGTCCTCCACAGAGAGGAAGGAAGAAGCTCTTGAGTCAATGGGAGAGATTTTCTTTCCATAAAAACCTGATCCTCGCTGTACTGTTTGTAATAGACCCTGTGCTTGGACAGTCGTCTAAGTCCGGAGTGTCTGCACGCCTTTCTGAAAACAGTGGGATCTTTTGGAAGGGGCTGTAATTCCCACCTGGAATTCCAGCAGCAGTGACCCTGCTTGCCAACGTTCCTGGGTTTTGGATGGGGACTGGTGGGACAAGCTTTCAGTGAGATATATCTGCTCTAATTACTATGCACAACACGCCCAACCGTCCCACGCTGCCGGTAGTGAGGCTGCTGGGAGGATCACTGGGGCCTGGATGCTTCTTTCTGCAGATATATAATTATTCTTCCCTTTTATTGAAATGCAGATGATGGGAAGCTGTCATTTGAGGAGTTCAAGAACTATTTTGCTGATGGGATCCTGAGCTCGGAGGAGCTGTGGGAGTTGTTCAGTGGCATCGACAGGCGTCATTCGGAGTAAGTACTGTGGTGGCACAGAGGAGAGGAGCTGAAGGAGAATATCAAACTGCTTTAGTGTAGATGGAGAACGTTTGGAGGCGGGTGCGATAAATAAGTCAGGGTGAGATAAACCTACCTCTTGAAACACGCAGATGTTAAAACCCCTTGAAACATCAGCTATGAGCCTTTGGTGATGGGAGAGGTCAGGCGTTTTGAGAACAGTCGTTACCAGATGAACTGTAGTTCTGTAAGAGCAACTCTGCCTTTAAAATTACATTAGTTTGAAAACTGTATTCCAGAAATACAGAGCTCCGTAGAGCAGGTTGTGTGTCTGCAGGAGAAGCGTGTGGTGGCGTGAGGACGATGCACAGACTGTGCAAAGTTGCAGACTTTGCCACTGCTGACACAGGGAACCGCTTTTCGCTTATGTAAGAGCCGCTTTCCACCAGAAATGGGCCTTGTGAGTGTAACTGTGAATTTAGGCCAGCTGCTTTTAAAAAAAGAAACCCCCAAAGAACAGGAGAAGTAATTGCACTCCCCCCTGGTCTCCTCTTGACTGGTGCTATCTAGAGGAGTCCGTTGGGCTCGGCTGGGTTTCTCATCCCAGTCTTTCGGGTATCAGGGTGGCATTGCTGGGGTCCCTCTGCCCTGCTGTGAATGAGCCTGGTTTGGCACTGGGAGAAACTGGCCGTTGATAAATTGCACATTGTGGGGCTGCCTGTTCAAGTGGAGGGGTGCTGCTGGGGGAGAAGGTGGTGGCTGCAGCTTCCTCCTGGTCTTGGTGGCAGGCTCAGCTCTGGCTTGTGCCACTTCCCTGGCACCCCAGGAAGTATCTCCTGCACTAGTCTGATGGCTTCAGCCAGGGTGAGGTAAACTGGGAGTAGCCTTAGCTGCACACGCTGGTCCCAGGGCCCTGCAGGGAGCCAGGGCAGTGGCACAGAGGGCTTGTCCTGTCCCAAGATGCCAACAGCCGCTGAGTGCCACCAAGCCACAGCAAATACTCCGTGCACCCTGGCTGGAAGTCCCCACGTCGTCCACCTAGGACTGGGGCAGTGGAAACGATTGACTCCTGCCCGGTGTTGGGGCAGTGGATTTCCCTGATGCTCCCACTTCAGTGATGGGGCAGGGAAGGGGGCTGGTGTGTGCAGCCCCTGGTGCCACTTTCTTTTAAGCCTGGCTGCCCGTCGCTGCCTGTCCCTGCCAGTTGGGCTTGTTGGATGTGGGCAGTGGGGAAAAAACTCCTGAAAAAACCTCTGTCCCTTTGGGCTGTGATCCCAGGGAGGTAGCAGTGAGCTGTTCCCTGTCCTCTCACTCCGTTTTGGGGTGATCTTGGAGTCACCCCCCATATGATACTGCTGGAAAACATGGGTTGCAGCAAAGCAGAGAGTTTTAACTGTGCCCTTCACTGAATGGTGAAGATCTCCTCGTTTACCGTCACTTTCAGGTCGGGCTTCTTAGAGTCATAGAATAGTTTGGGTTGGAAGGGACCTTTAAAGGTCATCAAATCCACCCTCTTCTTTGTCTGTCCGGAGCAGATAAGCAGGACTGACGGAAGGGCCCTGTGCGAGGCGGGTGTCTCCGGGAGCCATGCACCACCCCGGCTGCAGCGGTGCTCTCTATAACTCATTACCCGTAATGACAATGCAGTAGCTATGACAACGTGGCAGTTGCAGCATTGAGCTGGTGACATCTATTAGCAGGGCATGACCGTTGGGTCTTTGATCTCTTTCTCCCATGAAGAGCGGAAGGGACCCTGCGGATGGAGCTGGTTTCCAAATTCCTGTGTTCAGAGACTTCAAGCAAAAGTAGAAGGCACAGTCCCTCCACCCTGTGAGAGTGCCCTCATTTCTGCAAGAGCAGAAGGGACAGTCCAGCCCTGAGGCCGCTGCAGGTGTAGTTCTTGTTTCTGTCCCTGGCTGGGACAGAAATGTCCCTGGCATGGTCCGTGCATGTCCCTGACGTGGTCCATGTGCAGAGGGTCGGTGCATGGGACAGCTTCAGTGGGAACGGGATGGGACATGGGAGGAGGCAGCAGGGAACTGCACGTGATTTCTTCAGCATCTTCATGGAGGAGGAGAAGGTGGGATGCCCCAAAGGGGGGGCCGGGCATTCAGCTTATTGTCTGGTAAGAGGCATCCTGCCCCCTGCAAACAGTGTGGGGCTGCGCTGCATCTGCCGGAGCGCTCTGATCCTGACCCAGAGCCCTGTGCCTGCTGGGATGAGGGACTTGGAGACACAGGCCTGTCCCCAGGGAGGCATGATCCTGACTGTCCCCAGGGACTGCTTGTGGCAGGTAACGGAAATCGAGCAGTGTTCAGCACTCTGGGCCTCGTAGGGATCTCTGTGTGTAGAGCTGGACTTTCTGGCGTTTGTTTTTGGGGTGTGCAGGGGGACCTGCTCCTTTGTACAACCTCTGGTGTCTTGTAAGGGCTGTGTTGGTGCCGCGCTGTCCCCTCAACGTGGGGTGGACAGCCCCTCTCCTCCGAGCAGCCTGCTTGCCTTGTACTTGGGGGTACTTAATATTTGTGAGAGCTGCTTGAAATTTGCTACCAGATTCAAGAGTTATTACCCGAGGTAAAGTGCTCAAAGTATTAGAAAGCTGGAAAGCAACTACAAGCTCTGCAGACGTACCTGGGGTGCTTCTTTCACTTCCCACAGCTTTTCTGATAATGGGAAAGTTTCACCCTTAATCCAGTGGGTGGATTTGGCCGCAAGGGTGCTGTGTTCATCAGGTCTAGGCTGAAACTTGTGTTTCTGGGTCAGTGCCAGCCTGACCCCAGGAGAGACAGTGACAGGGACCTTTATACCCAGGCACTCTCCGGATCTGGGTAACGGAGCGCTGCCCAGACACATCCTGACCCTTGCCCATCACTGCCAACCTGCTCCCTGGGTCCCAGAGCTGACATCTGGGAAGATGAGTATTTCAGAGGTCTCATACGTTGCTTGTTCTCCTTCCAGAGAGCCCATGGCACCACACTCTCCTTTTCTCCCTGTCCTTCCCATCCGATCTTTGCTCCATCCACCTGGCGCCCGAGTGGGTTGCTGTGCCCTGTGCGTCAGGCACCTCTGTTGGGTTCAGTTCAGGTTTTACATTTCCCCATGAGACTTTTTTTTTTTTTGTTCTCTGTTTCTGAAAATTTTTCCATTTTGGCTGTAAAATTTCTCTTTGCTCTAATCCTTTGCCATTTAAAAAAAATATGTTGAAACCGAATGCAACTCTTGATTGCCCTTTGGTCCCACGTCTGCTTGTCGGAAAGCTCCACACCAGCTCTGGCACTGGTGCAGAACAGAGAGATTCATCTCCCTGGAAAAGGGCATTTTCATCCACTGAAACGTATGGGTGGGAAGAGATAAATGTTTTTGAAGGGATGAAGAAGTTCTATTGCTGCAGAAGCGTCTCGGGAGCTGCAGGGTGCAGTTTACTCTCTGGGCTGCCTTGTGTCTGTCTGCAGCCCAGCCGGGCGGGATGGCAGCAGATCCAGGGTCTCACGGGGACAATTTAAGGGAGAATCGGATACAGGGGGCTTTGGAGTGAACATTGGAGTGTTGCATAGGTCGCATGCCTGCTGCTCCTCACAGGAGACTGAAACCTGCCCAGGGAAGTGTCGTGTGGACCTCGCGTGGCTTTTTGTCCTGCATCCGTCGGGAAAATGTAGAAAAATAAGGTATGGTAAATCTTCCCGTGCGTGAGAGCAGTCGGATGGTGGTGGCAGGAACTGGGTACGGATTGCCCAGGGCCTGTGTCTGGGACCTTGAACCACAAGGGAAAGAGGTGGGAGTGCTGACCTGGTGAATTTTAAAAGCTCTCAGTGGGTTCTGTTCTGGGAACCAGGCTTCTGGTTCTGTGGAAGAAGGGACTTCTGTGAACTTTCTTCTCCTCGCTTTAGTCGGAGACTCGGAGCCGCAGTGTCTCCAGTCTCTGAATGATGGAGAGTGCCTGAAACACTCTGGGTCACACTGGGAAGGTTTGGAAACCTTTTCTGGTTTGAGGAGAAACAGAACCAATTTTCTGTGGTGGCAGCAGAGGTTTCCAACATGATAAATGATAAAAATAAAAGAATTCCCATCTGCTTTGCTGAAGCTGATTGCTGTTTTCTTGCATAAATTCCAGGCGCATTCTGACAAAATCCCAACAGCATAATGATGACAAGATCCTTCATCATCAGTTCAAGCTTAATTACAGTTAATCAGTGGTTTGAGCACAGTCAAAATAGAGCTATGTGGAGTTGTGGAGAGTCTCTGGATGAGTGCTTTGGAGACAGAGGATGGCCCTTCTCTTGGAGTGGGAGAGGGGATGGCAGAGAGAGGAGCAGAGAGAAGGTTGCTGCCCTGCTGCAGCCCTGAAAAATAGGTTGGGATTTGACGTGCAGGTTCTTTACGTGAGCTCCTCCTGGTTTCTGGTATGAAGTAGCTTCTGGTAGCATAAAAGTGGTACCTTTGGTTGTGCAATTTGCTTGCCGTGCTCTGTCCTGTCCCTCATTGTGCCCTGGGGCTGCCGCAGGATGCGGAATTGGGAAGAGGTGGCCGTGCAGGGTTGCTGATGGAGCAGCCTGCGCTGGGAAGGGAGCAGATCTGCCACTGGACACCTCCCAGGGGGGTGATTTGTGCCACAAGGTCTTGGTGAGCGGTTCAGTGTTTAACAGTGTGTAGTGATTGATTAGGTAATACTTGATTCTGAGCAGCAAACAGACAGCTATAGGGTTGTGTTGATAGTGGCTCTTTGTCACACAGACACCTGCTCGCTACAGCTGAGATGGCAAACTGGTGTCCCCTTCTCCTTCCTGCTGAAACCAGTCCCAGGTTCTCACTGGGGACAGCTGCAAACACCTGGGTAACGTATACATTAGGTGTTTCACTGCGTATTTTATTACTGTCTCCTGTCTGTGTCGCCTCTCTTGCAAATTTTGGGTTTCTCGGATGGGAACCAGTGGCTGCCGTTATTGTTCTGGGGTACGGGACTCACAGGTGATGCTGCGGTGCCAGGTCTCTTGTGGCAGTGCAGCAGCAGCTCTGCAGGCTCCAGAAATCGGTGGAAAAATTAAGGAGGAGCAAGACACTTTCCCAATTCAAATTTGTGCTTCAAACCCCAGTCGCTCGGTCTAGCAGAGCATGGAAGCTGCTCAGAGATGGGATCAGCAAAGTTAGATGGAGCGGAGTCGGCGGAAGAAGGGGCTGTGGTTTTGCTGATTTATCTGTATTGCGTCTCAAGGGAAACGCTGGGGTTTTTTTATCCACTTTAAAAACTCTCTGCAGTGCCAGGACAGCGCGCCAGAGCCCTGCCTTAATCAGCTCCTGCGGTAGGTGTTTAAAATAGATGAGCCAAATCACATCCTCAAACTGCCCGTCTCCGGTGCCTGAGAAGGCGCCTGATGCAATCAGTTAAACAGGGGGGTCTGCAGTCCCACTGCCGCGGGGCTGCGGTGACGTCTCGCACCAAAATGTTTTCATCATTTGAAGCACTGCCCGTTATTAAAGTCCCACTGGGTGGAAGCCCAGCAGAGAGATGCAGAAACCAAGCCTTTAATGTTTGGGGGAAAAGCTGTCGTAAGATTTTTGCTGAAATGATTACGCCTGTTCTTGGCGTGGCACGGTGGACGCTTCCCAGGCTCTCCTCTAGTTTTACCTGGGGGTGTTTTTGTCCCTTTGTCCTGTGGGAGAGGGAACAGGGGGATGTGGCCATGGTGTGACTTCCCCTGGGCAGCGGCGCTGCAGCCGTCCTTGTGCTCGGAGCCCAGCAAACTCCAGGTTTCACCGGTTCCTCCACACGTGATGGCACTTAAAAGCTTAAAAAACTCTCTTTCGTGCTCTCTTCCACTTTCCCAATCAGGGTTAAAAATGGTTGTGATCATTTAGGGGATTTTTGAGGCAGCAGAATTTCTTGAGTGCAGGCTGATTTAAATAAACAATATCCTGGGGCTTTTCCCTGCAGGTGATGCCGGGTGTCACAGGCAGCTCTGCCTCGGTGGCTTTGGCCGCCTGAGCGGATCTGACAGCTTCATGTGAACCCACAGTTCTGCTTGACATCCCTTCCCGAAAACGTGTGGCTGTTTCTGGATGTTTTCTCCTCCCTCTCAACAGCACCTTTATTAGAAAGAGGAGGGTCCTCTCCAAGCCCTGCGGGGATCCCGGTGTTGATTCTCCACTACAGTGCTCTCTGTCCCTGAAAAGGGACAGGGGGCTGGCTCCTGCCTCCAGGTTTTTGGACCCAGATCCCTGCTTTAATGGCCTTCACGGCAGGAACAACCTCTCTCGTGGTCTGTGAAGCCATCCAGCCCATGCCCTGGGAGCCTGAAGGCAGCCCCACATCGCCGGGGCTCTGAAGGCAAGGAAGAGGAGGAGCAATCCAGGGCACCCGTGGGGCAGCTGGGAGAGAAGAGGGCCCAGTGCCTTGGGGCAGCCACAGAGGAGGACCCGGGCTGAGGTCAAGGGAGACGTGAGGAGAGAGAGCCCTGGCCAAATGCTTCACACCTTTGGGAGAAGAGGTTGGGTTGAAGAACCAGCTTCTGGGGCTCATCAGCTCCAGGGCTCAGAAATGGTGCTGCCAACCCAGCCGGCCAGCCCAGGGGTGTGGGGTGCTGCCAGCCCCCCCGCACCTTCCTCCCAGCCCCACTCTCACAGACCTTTCCCAGCACACTCCAGCTCCAGGAGATGTTGGTGGAGCAGCTTTCCTTTCTCCTTCAGGCCTTTAAGCAGAGGTGGTGCTCTGCAGTGCTGCCTGGATGCTGCAGGTGCTGGGCACGGCTCCTGAGCTGCTGGCTCTAAACTTAGTGCAGCTTTTTATTTTTCTAATACAGCTTTTGAAAAGACACGAGAGGAGCAGTAAATGCACTGAGGGCTGAAGCCCTCAAGGCTCTGCTCACCACAACGGTTTCTTCTGAACCCGCCCCACCGTCTAACAAGAACTTGTTTTTTCTGTTTCTTGCAGTAACGTGGAGACGGAGAAATTGTGCGGTAAGTAGGGTGATGTTCCTGCCTCATGGGGCTTCCTCTCTCTGCGGTGGGGCTTTGTGTACATCTCACCTGGGCAGGGTTGGGCAGTCGGGTGGCATTGACAGTCCCTGTGCCTGAATCCCAGCACAGGGGGAATCCCGAGGGGACAACTCTGGGGAGGGACACGAATGCCCCCCTGCAGCGCTGGGCTGTGTGCGGGAAGCAGCGGGCACAAGGGAGGCAGGGATGGAGGCGCTCAGGAGGCTCACCATGCTCTTCTCTCCTGCTTCAGAATATTTCTCGGCGTATCTCGGAGAATACAGGAATGTGCTTTCTGCCCTAGAAGCTCTCAACTCTGCGGTCCTGGCAGCCATGGACAAAACCAAACTGGTAAGGGTGGGACCGCGGGAGGGTGGTGGGGCAGGCGGGTGTGTAACGGAAGCCGTGGTGATCTTAGCCGCTCGTTTAGCGTTTAACTGAGGTGTCAGAGGCAGGAAACGCGGTACAGGGTTGCCTGTGCGTGCTTTTTTTGTTGTCTCCATGTGCAGTGAGTGCCGCAGAAGCAGAACGTGGAGGAGGAGGAGAAGGGTAGGGCTAGTGCTTTTGTGCTCTGGAGGCATCTTCTTCCTTGTGGGGCTCTGGCAGCAGTTGTTTGAACAGCTCCTGGCAGACCAGCAGCAGGGTCCTGCCAGGGGACACTGTCAGGGACCACTGCTGATGATCAGGTGTCTCTGAGCCAAAGCAAGGTCTTTTCCACAAAGCGGTGTAGTGTGAAAAGGGACTCCAGGGTTGAGCCTGCTCCAGGCTGACCCCAGCTCAGCGCAGCCTGTGCTCACAGTGACAAAAATTGGCAGCTGGGGAGGGGACGGGAGCCACTGCGGCAGGAGGGCTGCTTTGGGAAACAGCAAGGGCCTTGGGAGAAGGTAGGAAATGGTGAAATTCATTGAATCCCAGCCTCGTGCCGAGTTCATCCCTGCGGTGAATGCTCTCCCTGCAGCTTGTACTGATGGGAGGCAGATTGGAGACCGCTAATTAGGGCAAGCAGCCTCCTGCTTCGTCAGCCCCCCTGCCTCTGTGTCGAAGAGCAGAGGTCTGCAGTGCACAGCGTCAGGGCTAAATACAGCCACGAAGAAGCAGTGGCCAATGCTGGAAGGGACCCTCCTGGGGGACTAGCAGCCCCCTTTGCATCGGAGATGTGTTAAATGGTGCTTGGGGCTGATGCTGTTTTACAGCCATGGGAAGGGCCGGCCCTTTCTTTCCCTTTGATGTGGTGGTTCGATGCTTGGTAAGAAGCAGATGAAGGGCATCACCCACCTGCACACCGACCCCTGACGTATCGATCGGACGGAGAAGCGAAGAGGGACCTGTCCCACTGTCAGCTCTGCAGAGTCATCGATGCGGTGTCTGTGCCTCTTTCGTGTCAGTCACGGTCTTGCCCTCTCTTTGAGTTTTCCTCTGGCCAGATCCAGCCTCAGCAGCATCTCCCCATGCACCGGGAAATTTCCTACCAGGAGAGGGAATCACTTGAAAATGCATTTTTCTTTGGTTCTGCTGTCTGGCCGCCCTCAGAGTTATTAAATGCAGGTCCAGAGGGAGAGAATGAACCCTCTTCAGAGAGCTATGCTTTATTTCAGTTCTCTTCTTTTTCAGGTTGGTTGTTCGGGTTTTTTTGGGGGGAGGGGCAATCGATTTGTATATTCCTGTATTTCTGCAAAGGACAACACAATTACTGTCTGCTGCACAGTATTCACATGATGTGTTCATTCACTCATTAGTGTCTGGTGCCACAGGTTTTCCCTGGCAAAAAGAAGCAGGTTTTCCCTGTTGAAACAGATTTTTGTGGACTCGCTTTTCCACCCCTGTTTGGATCTGCTCGGAGCCGGGGGCCCAGGGAAGCCTGATGTTCACAGCCCTTCCCTCACCCAGACAAGGTCTGTGCTGATCTGGGTGCTCTGATCCCAGCCCTGAGTTCCTGGGTGCCCCGAAGCAGATACTGACCCTCCGGGCGAACATCTCCCCGTGCTTCCCAGGTCCGCTGGTCTCTGAGAAGGCAGGAGAGGGCAATGCTCCAACCCTGCGGTCAGGGCTCTTGCAGAGCTGTGGGAAATCTGCCGCTGCTAGAGGCTGGCAGGGATGATAAACGCTGCGTTCTTACCTGCTGTGACCTGAATATATTCCCACGCTTGTATTTCCAGAATGAGACTCAAGCTTGGGTTATTACAGGATTAGTAGGTTTATTAGGTTGGATTTTAGCCAAAGCTCTCACCTCTCTGAGCCGGGGGGGGGGACAGAGAACAGAGATTTCCCATATTTGCACGTCTGTCCCTTATTTCTGTTGATTCAAACACCTCTGATGCCACCATGGCTGAGGACTGAGAGCCCCAGTTTGGCAGAGAGACCGCTCTCCTGGAAGAGCCGAATGAAACTTCGTCCCAGGGAACTGCTTTTGCTGGAGATGCGACCGTGCTCTGCACTGAGCAAACTGGGAGAGACCTGCCTGCTCCAACAGCCCTTGTCATAAAACTCTGCTTCCAGAGCAGGGCTGTGGATCAACAGATGTTGAAGGATCTTCAGTCCGTGCCTGTTTTTCCCCCACACTGTGCTTAAGAGAGCTTCGTGTGATTCCCGAGGAGGCAGTGATACCCAGACCAGCTAGAAGGAGAAGGGGATCTCTGACTTGAGCTGGGTCTTACCAGCTGAACTGCAGCATCTCTTGGTTAGGGTATGGTCCATCTTCTGCTGCCATGGGCTTGCTCAGCCCTGCATCCTCCAGGCACTTACCCCACAGCTGCAAAGCAGCTCCTGTAAATACAAGCCCACTTTACAAGCAGGAAAATAGACAGAGATCCTAGGCTGCTTCATTAGCACGACAAAAGTAGAGCCTGGGAGATGTACTTGGCTTGCTCAGACCATGCCAGGGCAATGAGCTACAGGGAGGGGAGAGAGGAAGTTAGGAATCCAGAGCTCAGAGGGAATATGCCACAGCCCTGTGTTTGGGAGCTGTGGTTTGAAGCTGTGCCACCCAAAGCCTTTTTGGTATCGAGGATTGGAACGGTCCCAGCAGAGGGCCATGAAGATGATCAGAGGCTGGAGCCCCTCTGCTGTGAGGACAGGCTGAGAGAGTTGGGGGTGTTCAGCCTGGAGAAGAGAAGACTCTGGGGTGACCTTAGAGCCCCTTCCAGTCCCTAAAGGGGGCCCACGGGAGGGATGGGGAGGGACGGTTTTAAACTGAAAGGGGGGGATCTAGATGAGATCCCAGGGAGAAATCCTTTGCTGTGAGGGTGGTGAGACCGTGGCCGGGGTTGCCAAGGGAAGCTGTGGCTGCCCCATCCCTTTTCCTCTAGCAGAAAAATGAGATTAATTTTCAAGCACGGATGAAGACCCGGATGGTGGCTGGGCAGGGGGCTCTGCTCGCCCGGGTGGTGAGGGGGTGTGAGGAGTGGCTGTGACCATCCTTCACCCACTCCAGCACAAGCCCAGAACAGCGCTCGGTAGATGGTCACATTCTCTCCACTTTTCTTCCCCTCCTGGCCAGCTGCAGCCTTGCCAGCAGCCCTAGGTGGCTGTAGCTCCAGGACCGGGCTGGTGGCTCGTGGGTCTCAAGACCTTCCCCGCTGCCCCCTCTTCCTCAATAGATTTTTGACACCAGCATCGGAAGGGTTACATCCACGTGCTCTTGAGCAAAGCTTCTGGAATTCAAGATCCTCAGTTCTCCTGTGTATTGGAGAGAAACACAGTAGGAATTGGAAATATTTGACCTGAGTGATGCGGTAGCATTGCTGGACTCTATTTTGGACATCAAAGAGACTGTGTATCATGCTTGAGTGGGTGAAAGCAGCCTGGCTCCTGGTCTGTGTCACAGCCTTGGGTGCGCATGAGGACACCATGGGGGGAAGGCAGAGGTGGCTCTGGAGTCTTTCTCCTCATCTTGTCAAGGAAAAGGGTTGACCTCTCCTGATGGATGCTCCTGTGGAGCAACCAGCCCTCCTGCATCATGTGGAGACTCCTTCCTTGACCTCCCACCACCACTCCTGTCTCTCTTAATGCTCACGGTGATGTCCCATGGTTTCTTTGTCCCTTGAGGAGCTGGGCACAGGGCCTGGCCATGGGGAAAGGAGTCTGCTATGACAGCTGGGTAGGACTTCCCCCTTGCAACCTCTCATCCTTTTCTAATCGTCTGCTAAGCTGAGACAGGTCACTAAAGCAGCAGCAAAGGCAGGTGAGCGCTTTTCTGCCCGTCCAGTGAGCCAAATCGGCTCCCTGAAGCACCAAGTCGCCTTTAATCTGGAACTGCAAAGAGCGAATTCATTTCCCTGGTTTTCACTGGCTCATACTCTGTACCCAGCGCTGAGCTGCTTCGGCGCCAAGATCAGAAATCACCTCCCGTAGTAAAGCTGCCGCTCTGCAGGCACCTTCTCTTTCCCCAGATCTTTCCTCCCACTCCTGTGGCTCCTCGCAGACCTTGAGGGTTCTGCTGGGCTGGAAGGAGCTTTGCTGGAGCAGCCCCTTCCCCATGCTGGCAGCTACAGGCAATGCGTTCAAAAAGGAGAGCTTTGCTGCGGTGCTCTGGACGTGGCAGCCTCCAGCCTGCAGTGTTGGGGCTCAGCTGCAGACCAGCTGAGGACTCAGCTGCGGACCCGACAGTTGGCATGGCCTGGGTTCACAGCCGGAGCTGTGCCCTGCTGGTGGGATGGTTTGGATGCATGGTCATCATCTGCCAACTGGAATATCTTGTGCCTTTACTCAGCACCGTGCTCCTGGTACTCACCCTTTGCCACCCACGTGAGCAATGTGCCATCGAGCCCCCCCCTCCCTAGGCTGCTGTGACTCTCCAGGCTCACCAGGACCTGAATCTGGCAGCTTGTGTCATGGAACAGGGCATTCAACTCTAAGCACATCCTCTCAGGAAAGCCAGGAAACATGAAGAAGCCCCCTGACAGCACGATGTTACCCACCATGTCCCTCCCAGTGTAGTCGGTTACCGCCTGGAGGTTCTGCAAGGCCAGTTGGGGAGATTTGGTGGAGTAGCTTTGGTTGGAAGAGCAGCTCGGGGCAGCAGAACCCTTCCTTGTCCAGGTTTATCCAGTGCCCATCAGGGGGTCTGAAATCTGGCTGGAGGATGGTAACCTACATCATGGAGGTCTCCTTCAAAGTCTGTGGAGACACAGCAGCATTGTTTCTTCAGCTGGGTCACTGTCATCTTCTTCAACGTCTTCAGCCGTGAGGGGTTGTTGGGGCTGTCCCTCAGCAGGCTGTGCAGGTAGCCACAGGAGAGGAAGCCACTAGCCACCCCAAGGTGGTAGGTAGCCTCCCTCCAGGTCTGGCCCAGGCAGACAGAGGTGACATGGGGCACTCCTGCCCCAAACTCCACGGCCAGACCAGTGACTCTGCTGTAGGCACAGAGGGAAAGGAGCCACGGGCAGGGCTGGCACCCCGAGGCTCTCAAAAAGCACCTTCACTAGCTTTTCCCTGTTGATGGAGAAGCAAGATGGGGAGTCAGCCATGAGCACCAGCTGCTCCCCTAGGAGAGCTTTCAGGCCACAGAATAAGAGGTTTTCCATGCTGTCCCGATCCTCAGTGATGCTGTGCTTGAGTGGGTAAGTCCTGAGTGCTTCGGTGAACCCTGCCGTGCTCTGAGGGGCAGTGGGATGCCTCTGGGTCTTCCATGTCCTGCCTGCACTGCAGGGATGGAGCAACTCTGTCCTTAGCACAAACTTGGGCTTCTTCTGGCCTGCAAAGTCTGCCCAGGTGAAGCTTCTGCCACTGTCTATGGCGACAGCAGGCTTTGGCCCTCCTGAGGGAGGGGAGGAGGAACAAGAGGAGTCTAGCAGGGGCAAACTAAGCCCAGGTACCTGCTCTGCAAGGGAGACTGTGGCTCAGGCCCAGCAGAGGACAACAATGCCTGCCCTAGAAGTGTCTCTGGGTCCGTGCCTCAGCCTTTCCTCCTGTCTCCTTGCTCCCTGCCTCTCTCCTTGAGTCCCCATCCCTGGGGGCCTGGAGATTATCCCCAGGCCCTTGGGATAGTGGCGCAAGGACAAAACTCCAGGTGATGTTAAGGAAGCAAGTGAAAACTGGACAGGGAAGTAGAGTGGTTGGACCAGGCTGCAGGGAATGGTGCTGCCGGCAGAACCCATGGCATGTGGAAGGGAGCCGCATTCCGGGCTGCGGCTGTTCATTGCACCCAGATTTTTGCTCAGTAGGATCCGTGGTCACAGCTGGTGAAGGAAGGAAGGAGTTTGGGGTGCCTCTGTGTGTGTCCAGGCACTTCCCCACCTCTCTGTGCTTCTCAGACCTGCTCCTGGGGTACGGTGTGCATCCTGACCCCCTCTTTGGGTGCCCTCCAGCCAACTTGTTGCCTTGCCAGGAAGCAGGGTCACTCTTTCATTCTCCTCGGTGCTTCTTGTGTGCGCCCCTGGACCCTCCTTTCCATGCCCCCACCACTAGTGTCCATGGTGTGCATTCTGCAGGTTAGATGAGGGAGAAGGGTGGGAAGGAAAGGGCACAGAGCCCCGTGTTCCTGCTGGACACCCCTCATGCTCGGTTGGTGACATGGGGACAGGCTGTGGGGTGGCCCTGAGCACCAGTGCACGTCATGAATTCAGCAGGGATCTCTTCCCATCAGAGCAGAGAGGCTTGGCGCTGTCTTACCAGGGAGAAGGGACATGAAACCACCCGCCACCCTGTCTTGCCAGTGCTGGGGTGCTCCCTCAAAGGGGATACCTGTGCCTGGGGAGACACTGCGGGTTCTCAGCGCCCCTGGCCTTGTCCCAGGAGCCCTGGTGCAAGCAGAGCAGTGTGTGAACCATTGGGGGCAGCAAGGGATGCTCTTCTAGAGCTTTCCTCGGAGCTGGCGGGTATTTCTGCAAGTGACCTTTACCTTGCTGCTCTGGAGTGTCCATCCATGGTCCCCCGTGGTTCCTGGGGGCTGTGGGTGCTGGGATGGGGAGGGGGGTCATACTGTGCATTCCCTGTCGTGGCTTCACAGGTGTGCATCAGAGGGTGCTTTTGTCCTACGGTGTCATCATTCCTACATTAACTAAAAACTTGATTAGAAACCCACCCCCTTGGGTTTATTTAAGGGCCAGCCCCTTCCAGATGTGCCTCTGCTTCCCCAGCACGGAGCTGGAGGCACCTGACAGATCCTCTTCCCTTCCTCGTAGAGGTACGAGACCTCCTCGAAGATGGAGCAGTTCCTGACCCGATTCCTTCTGCGGGAAACCATGCAGCAGCTGCAGTCCCTCCAAACCTCACTCGAGTGTGCTGTTGACACGGTGGAGGAGCAGGCGGGACGGGAGAGGTAATGGGGTGGGACATGCCAGTCTGTCTCCTCTCTTCACTAGTGCTTGTGGGGGTTGCAGCGTGGGGCAGGACTCATGGGTCACAGAATCACAGAATGCTATGGGGTTGGAAGGGACCTCTGGAGATCATCCAGTCCAACCCCCTGCCAGAGCAGGGTCACCCAGAGCAGGTCCCACAGGAATGTGTCCAGGAGGGTTTGAATGTCTTCAGAGAAGGAGCCTCTACCACCTCCCTGGGCAGCCTCTTCCAGGGCTCTGCCACCCTCAAAGGAATGAAGTTCCTCCTCATGTTTAGGTGGAACTTCCTATGTTCCAATTTGTGCCCGTTCCCTCTTGTCCTGTCCCTGGGCACCACTGAAAAAAGCCTGGCCCCATCCTCCTGACACCCACCCTTTGAGTATTTATAGGCATTGATCAGATCCCCCCCCCACCCTTCTCTTCTCCAGACTAAAAAGACCCAAGTCCCTCAGCCTTTCCTCATCAGAGAGATGTTCTAGTCCCCTAATCAGAGTCCCCCTGGGAGGGACATCTGGGAGCAGGATCTGCCCTTTCCAAGCCCGCTGTGAAGCTGATCCATACAATGAATGACTCCAACCCCTCCTTTTGCATTTTATTCTTTCAGAAAGGACATAAATAAGGCTGAGACCTCGGTTGGCCTGAGGTCGGGGAGACGGTGTGGGCGCAGAGGACAAAAGAACGTCTGTCTGTCTCCGACAGACCCTTATTCCGGGATGCTCATGACAGGTATCTGCAGCCCGGCCACCCCTCGGGCCCCGCAGGATCTGGGAGTGGGTATGGGAGCAGGAGCACGGGACAGTGGGGGCTTATCTGGAATGGAGCCAGGACCATCACTCCCAGGTGCTAGCTGGAGCTTCTGTGGGATGTTTTATGTCAAGTATTGAGGGAAAAGTTTCAGGAGAAAAAAAAATCGATTTTTTTGGTTGAAATCAGAGGTTTAGAAGCTTTTGCAGTTCTCTGGGTCTCGAGCAAGCTTTTGCAGTGACCAAATGCAAGCTTTCTCGGTGACATCTCTCTGCCCTTCCTCGTGCAGGCGTTTCTGTGGAAGACAACAGCCAGTGGATGGCGCAGATCAACAGGCTCCAGCAGCTCCTGGAGAAGCTGGAGTGCAAGGTGAGTGGCAGAGAGGAGGCGAGCTAGGGCCTGCCCCATACCTTGGCGTGGGCCAGGAGGGTGCTGGGACCTCTACCCGTGCCCACAGCCCTGGTGGTTGACCCTGGCATCGTTACAGAGCTGCCCCCGCTCACCAGACCCAGACCTGCAAACCTGCTCATCCCTTCTTGTCTCCAAAGCCCCACTTCTCCCCTCAGCTCTGCTGACCCTCCCCTGGCTTCTCCATGGTCCCTGCTGATCTGAGGAGTCAGTCTGGACCCACCGAACCCCACGGATGTGCAGGTCACATCCCTGTTCTCCCCCAGGTACCCAAAGGAACGTCCCCAGAGCATTACCGGTCTTGTCTCGCTGGGCTGGGCTGTGGGCTACTGCCACATTCCATCTTCTTGCAAAGTTCTCCCGGTAACGATGGTTTTGGTGTTAAATGCAGAGCCCCCGCCTGGAGCCGCTGAAGGAGGAAGCGATGTGCAAAGGAAAAGACGCAGTAAGTCCCTGTCCTGCTGCTTCTTGTTGGCAGGTAACCCCGAAATTACCTCTCTGGCACACACACATGCGCTCGTGCAGCCCCCGTACCGCGAGACTGGTGTCACCTGGGCGAGCTGGTGGCTTTGGTGGGGCTGGGATGAGGGTCAGAGCCGTGACCTGGGCGTGGGACCATCCACGGGGCAAAGGCAGCTCTGTCAAGTCCATGTCAGCCCCGGGCAGTGCTGAGGGCCAGCCCAGAGGAAGGCAGTGCTCCACTTGTGAGCGCCCAAATCTCCTGCAGACCATGCAGAGCCCCGCTGGAAGGGTCCCGAGGCCCCTTTCTGCTGGGGGAAGGACAGAGGGACCTGCAGCAGCCCCAGAGCAGCGCCCTGCCACCAGGAGGTGGAATATCTCCTGTTGGTGTGGTCCTCCTTGTAAAGGCAACCTGCCCAGGTAGGAAGAAGCCACTTCATTTTGGCTTTGTCCCCACTGTGGTGCCAGCCCCGTGTGGCTTCCCCTGCGCTGCCGCGTCCCGCAGCAGGGTGGGAGCGGGGACAGGAGCAGGGTGGGAGCAGGGACAGGAGCAGGGCCAGCAGCAGGGTGGTCCCTGATGCCGCTTGTCCCTTCGCAGCACATCCTGGTGGCGAAGAGGCAGATCTCGGTGGCGACGAGTGGCATCGAGGAGTTTCGCCAGGCGTTCAGGTCCTACACGGAGGTCACCGCCGGGCAGAGCAGCTGCCTGCAGTAAGTGTGTCAGGCGGGGGGGCTGGTTGTGGTGTGGCTCGCCCAGAAACGGGGGGAAAAAAGGGGTTCTTGTGGAGTATTTTGTGTGCTGGGTGGGCTCAGCGCAGAGAGGGTGGGGGTGTCACAGCTGCCGCAGTGTCACCGCCTCAGTCCTGTCCCATCTCCAGCTGCAGGTGCTCCCAGAAGAACCACTTTTCAGTGTCTGGTGAGGAGGGGGGTGGTTTTTACGCCAGCGGGAATGGATGTGTGGGCGAATGCGTGCGTCCCTCCAGCGCTGCAGGATTTCGAAGTAATGGAGGAGAAGTCAAGGGGAGGGCTCGTGGCAGAGCGTTGCTTTGTGTAAAGCGTGTGGTGCCGGTGGGAAGCAGCCGTGAACACCTGAAGCCCCCATGTGAGACCAAGGCTCTGCCCCCAGCACCGCTCCGGAGCTCCCGACAGAGCCCAGGACCGACCTCAGTGACAGGCCACCGCCAGCGTGTCCCCGCAGACCTCCCAGTTGCTGCGAGAGGGGCCCTTCCCTTCTCCCACGGGAGATCTCAAGCCACTTCCAGTGGGAAATACTTGTGCTGTTCCCATTTGAAGTGTCATTTTTCAGCTCTTCAGTTCCAACAGCACAAAATCACGTTCTCGGTCCAAACAAAAGGCTGACACTTGTTTTGACACCTGTGGCAGAGAGAATGGTGGGGTTTTTCCCTTTGGAATTGATGGGCTTTTCTGTCGAGAGCACTGTCGGTGTAGGCCGGTGGGTAGCTCTGCATGGGCAGGTTACCTGGGTGAATGGAAAGCTGGAGCAAAGCCTGGGGAGATGCTGCTCTCCTGGTTTGCTCCAGGGAATTGCAGAATGTCTTTGCGGCCTCTGAGCTGCCGGGTGACTGGCTTTGCTCTCCCCCAGAGCTTGGGCCCTTCCTGCAGCACCTGGAGGTCTCGTAGCAGCAGCTGGAGGAGACATTCGTCCTCAGCTGGAATTAAGGATGCTGCAGCCGAGCGCAGATGGTTCCCCAGGCCCTGTACGGAGTCACAGAATGCTATGGGGTTGGAAGGGACCTCTGGAGATCCTCCAGTCCAACCCCCTGCCAGAGCAGGGCCCCCCAGAGCAGGTCCCACAGGAACGTGTCCAGGTCGGTTTGAATGTCTCCAGAGAAGGAGACTCCACCTCCTCCCTGGGCAGCCTCTGCCAGGGCTCTGCCACCCTCACAGGAAAGAAGTTCCTCCTCATGTTTAGATGGAACTTCCTATGTTCAAGTTTGTGCCCGTTCCCTCATGTCCTGTCACTGGGCACCACTGAAAACAGACTGGCCCCATCCTCTTGTCCCCTGAGCTTTGCTCTCTCACCTCCCTCCTGCCTCCCCCTCCAGCTTCCCATGGGCTGGAAGAAGCCCCACCGTGTTCTTCTGGCAGGAGGGAGCGTGGGAAGCGTTGCCTGGTGATGCAGCATCACTGGGGGGGGGCAGCGAGCTGTAGTTTGATGCTGGGACCTCAGCTCCTTGCACTCGTGCCTCAGTTTCCCTCTGTGTGAAGGGTGTGGGGTGACACACACCTACTCCAAAGGTCTGGAAGGATGAGCTCCTCCCTCAGGCTGTGTGCAGCAGGGCTAGGGATGTGCAAAGAAATATTTAATAATTAACACTGAGCTTCTGGTTTCTGGGCAGCAGCAAGGACCAGCCTAAGAGCTGTAAAGCTGCTCTGCCGCCTGGGGGTAGGGACTGCAAATCATAGGATCAGAGAATGGTTTGGGTTGGGAGGGACCTCAAAGCCCATTCAGTTCCATCCCCTGCCCTGGGCAGGGACACCTCCCACCACACCAGGTTGCTCCAAGCCCCCTCCAGCCTGGCCTTGAACCCCTCCAGGGATGGGGCAGCCACAGCTTCTCTGGGCAACCTGGGCCAGGCTCTCACCACCCTCAGAGTGAAAATTTTCTTCCTGAGATCTCATCTAAATCTCCCCTCTTTTGGTTTAAAACTGTTCTCCCCGTCCGATGCCTCGGCTCCCCTCCCTGACCAAGAGTCCCTCCCCATCTCTCCTGGAGCCCCTTTAGGGACTGGAAGGGGCTGTAAGGTCTCCTNCCGGGATGCGGGGGGCTGCCCAAGTTGCCAGCTCATGGTGATAGCTCACGTTGATCTTCTCTTGCACCAACACCCCCAAGTCCCTCTCCTCGGGGCTGCTCTTCGGGGTCCCCTGGAGCAGCGGGCCAGCTCTGGTAGCCACAGACTGAAAGCCTCGTGGTTATGCCCACGCACGGACCTGAGCCCCTGGCTCCCATGGCGCCAGCCTGCCAGGCCCCCTCTCAGTGTCACTCCTGTCCCCGCAGCGTCTCCGCCTGCAAGCTGTCGGACGAGGCCTGCTTCATCCTTTACGAGTTCTGGCGGGACGTGACCTCCTGGAGAAGGTTGGAGGCTTCTCTTGTGCGGGGCTGGGTCCGGATGCTCCGGGTT
>VXAK01009530.1:36056-55384 GCA_013399435.1 Arenaria interpres
GGGGGGTTCCTCTTGGGGCTCCGCGGGGGGGACCCCACTGCTCCCTCTCCTCGTCCTGCTGCTGCGGCTGCTCAGCCCAGCCTGTCCCCGGGGGTGTTGGTGGTGGAGATGGGGGTCAACACCCCATTAAAGGATGTGGGGGTGCCAAAGCAGCTGTGCCCCCCCCTCCCCCCTGCCATGTGTGGGGTCCCAGTGCTCTCCCACAGCCACGAGGCACCCACAAACCCTGCACCCCCCCGACCCTGCGCCCTGTTTTACAGCCACTTGCAGTCCAGCTGCAGCAAGACTTTCCAGCGGTCCATCATCAGCTTGCTGGAGTCCCCGGAGCTGCTGACCACCATGCTCTTCCCAGGTGAGGGGGGCCGCGGGGACAACCCGGGGGGGCTGCAGGACCCCCCCAGTCCCGCAGCAGCTACAGAGAGCGGGAGCGGTGCAGGGAACAGGTCACTTGGCTCCTTCCAGAGCAGAAAATTAGTTGGGAGTCACCTAAACTGTGGTTTTTTTGAAACCAGAGACCCGTTTCCCCTGGCAGGGTGGTTGTGGGTGCTGGCAGCGCTGGGGGGGCCTGTCCCTGCCCGGGGGGGGACATTGCAGGTGGGACAGCCCCGCGGCTGAGGGCACTTCCCGGAGCCCTGTCTGGAACACATCCTTGCCCCGAAACCCCTCCAACGCTCTGCCCCTCCTGCGTCAGGCCCAGTTTTGGTTTATGGCTCCGCGGCGTTGGGGCTGGGGAGGGAGCAGCTTGGGGAAGATGGACGTTCCCAGTGGTACCAGTAGAAATCTGACCGAGACGTCAGGAACTGGGAGAGCTTGGTGATGGGTAAAGCCAAATTAAGCCCTAATTTGCTGTCACTCTTGGGTCCTGGATAAAAGAACGTGGAATACGGATTAATTTGGACTCAATCCCGTACTGGCAGCGCTCCTGCTGGTCCCGTGGGCTGCGTTCCCAGTGCTCACCACAGCTCCAGCGGGTCACCCGTCTCCAGCCCGTCCCACGGCCATGCTCCCCACCCCGGGCTGGTGGGTTCTGAGTGCCGGGGTCCTGCAGAAAAGCCTCAGCTCCCCCCTGAGCTGGGCTGGACCCCCCATCTCTGCCCTCTTCTCTCGTGTAACAGTGACCCCGTGTCCCTGACCCCCTCCCCTCTCTCCCCACAGCCTCCTGGTGGATCATGAACAACAACTGACCCCCGGCAGCGGCTTCCAGGACGCCGGCGGCGTGGGAAGGACGGGGAGCCCTCGGCACAGCCATCACCTTCCCTCGCCTTGTCACCTCCCTGTCCCTCGTCCCCTGGCGGGGGCTGCCACCCACGCTCCCAGGCGGCGTTTTACCCTTTTGCTCTTTTCATGTTAATTTATTTATCCCCCCCCGCCCCAACCCCGGCCCACGCCAGGCTCTGTGTTCCCCAGGGGGAGCTGGCACCCCCCAGCAGCGCCTGGCCCCGGGGGGGGGGAGCACTGGTCTGGTAGCCACATCCCAGCAGCCCTCAGCCCCTTCCCGCACCCCAGCTCCTCTTCCTCCCCATCCTCCTCTTCCTCCCAGCCCGGAGGACAGGCTGATGCTCCCCAGGAGGGTGAGACGGGCCGGGGGGGGTGGCTCTGCCCAGCTGTGGCTTCCCGGTGCCCGGGCTCACCACAGCCACCCTGGGCCACCAGCGGCTCTGCCCGGGGAGCCGGGCCCCCTCCTACGGATGGTGAAGAGTGTTTTATGGAAAGAAAAAAAGGATAACTACGTATTTGTGGCCCCGGCCTCTGCGGGCATTGCAATGGCTTTGGGACTGGACTCGCCCCCCCCTCCCCAGCTGTGCACCCCCCAATAAACCACTGCACGCGCCCCTGGGGACGGCCAGCGTGGCTACTAGCCCTCTCTGTCGCTTCCTCCCGCGGCTCAATTCACACAAGCCGGGGCTGGGGGGAGGCTGAGCTGAATTCATGGGGATGGGGGATGATGATGGGGGGGCGCGAGAGGAGCAAAAGCCTCCTGGCGGGGACGGTGACACTGTCCTTGCACCCCTGCCTGTCCCCAACACCCGGCCTGGCTCGTCCCGTACCCCAGACCCTCACTCGCCTGGGTACCTGCCCCCGCCCCCCATGGGTGCTGCTCCCAGAAACACCAATTTGACTGTTTCAGCCCCAATCCCCGGGTGCAGTAATTAAATGCAGTTAATCGGGGGGGGGCGGGCACAGCTCCAGCCCGGGGACACCGCACACAAGCTGTGCTGGGACTTGCCCAGCATCCTGTCACCCCCCCGCAGCCCCGGTACCAGGGGGTGACACCGTGGGGGGGGGTGGCTGGTTTTGGGGGGCTTCTTGCTTTGCCCCAGCAGGAGCACGGAGCCTGACCCAGTTCCCACGTGGGGACCCAGCCGCCCAGAACCCAGTTGCTTAATTACTGGTAACTGCTCATTTCCCTGGGCAGAGCTGCAGCGGGACATGATCGGAGGTGGCTCGGGCGGCTCAGAGGCCCCCCCAGCTGGGCCTGGGGCCACGTCCCCCCCCAGGAGCCACACAGGAGGGGACGGGGAAGCGCCAGGGCCATGGGCAAGGGCCGAGCTGTGCAGGGACGGGCAGAGCTGGGGGGCACCAGCTTTGGGGCTTCAGGAGTCCCAAACGGCCACCTCGCCTGGCTGCAGGGGACACCAGTGGCCTCCCAGTGCTGGGGGGGAGGGTTTGGCCCCCAGTTTTGGATTTCTTAACCACCGGAACAGTGCTTGAGACCGAAATCCTCCAATTGGGCAAATGGTGCCCAGCGGGGGCTGTGGGGAAGCGGGGCCGGTGCCGCCAGCAGTGACAGCACCCTGCAGGCTGCTCGCTGCTCAAATTAAAAATGCTATAAATATAACATAATATAAATAATAATATGAAAAGCTCAGCGCAGACCAGCTTTAAACATGAACCCAAAGAACTCCCCGAGGGCATCCCCGCCCCCCCCAGCACCCCTCTGCTGCCGCTGAGGGAGAAGGGGGGGCTGTACCATGAATATAGTCCTTTTATTGACTACTTTGGAGTAGAACAAACTAAATCCATCTGTAACAGTTTGGGTTCCTTTATACAGTACATTAAATAAGTTATGAACAGGAATGAAGTAACAAATTTCTATTACAGAGTCCAATGTCAAAAAAAAAAAATAAAAATAAAAAAAATTTAGAAACCTCAACCCAACGTCTTCCCGTGTCCCAGGTTCACATTTATCATTCCAGGTTTAAAAAACAAACGAAACAAAACGAAAAAAAAAACCCCAAAAAGAAGCAATCGGTCTATCCACCACTGTTAGTATTTCACCCATTTACACCGGGGTTAATTTTAATACACGGCCATCGAAGTTGCATGAGAATTATGGAAGACGATCTATTTACAAGCGATTTCTCCCGGCCCGACCCTGCTCTTCTGCCCGTGTCCCACCTCGGGGCAGCTGGTCCCCGCTGGCAGCTCAGGACACCGGGGACATCACCCATCCTCCTCCTCCTCCTCCTCCTCCTCCTCCTCCGTGATGCAGACTCGGGGCCTTTGTGCCGGGGCTGCCGCAGTTCGGGGTCACCCCTCCGCCTCCCGTCCCTCCCGGGGTGAGCACCCCCAGGCTGGTGGCACCCTCCCCGGGCTGCGGGGGCCTGGCTGCTGCTGCTGCAGGGCAGGGGGGCTCCAGCGTCCACCCCCATTTGGGGCTGAATTTGTCCCCCGGGCGCGCTCGGCTCCCCGCAGCCACATCCCCAGCACCAGCTCCCGGGGAACACTCCCAAGCTCTCTGAACCAGGTGACTTCGTGGCTTTCATTTATAATAACCTGGCTATTATTCGCCTCCCGTTGCAAAAGCCATCAGAAATAATCTGGGAATCACGCGCCTCATTGGGCTCCAGCACAAAACCAGTCACAGCCACACGGTTTTCCCAAAGAGCTATTTTTCCAGAGCCCGTTGGTGCCCAGGGAGGGGAAATCTGGCGTGGATCCCTCAGGCTGTGACTCCGACCTCTCCACGGAGCCCCCCAGAGCGGCCCTGCCGTGGGGCGGTGACGGGGTCTGCGCTGCCCCAAACCCCTCCTTCCACGCTGCAGCAGGGACTCTCCGAGCCCTGGATGTCCCCGGGCACCCCCGAGGGACCTCACTCTGCTCCCAGACAGCATTTTTGGGACGGTCTCCGATGGCCGGAGCAGGGGGTGGTGGCACCTCCGGGGAGAGGAGCATGGGGGTCCCTACAGGCTGTAAATAACTCGTCGCCATCGCGTGGGGGGGTCTCTGCGGTTAAAAACAACGGCAGGAACTCCCAACCCAACCACTTCCACGCAGGGACAACCACCCACCCGCCCCCTTTCCGCGCAGCAAACCGACCCTACCCAGGTGGGAAGGGCAATAACCACCTGCAGCCCCCGGGGCTGGGCTCCGCTCTGCGCGCTTTCCCCCGGCAAAGGTCCCACCCGGGGTGACAAACACCGTCCGTCCCGGCACGGATCGGGGTTAAACCCAGGCCACAGGGAAGGGCCCTGTCCGTATTTCCCTGGAACCCACGTTTGGTTTAGAGCAGAGGAATCCTCTCCTCCCCGCTCTGCAACCACCAGCCGCCCACCCACCCGCCGGGGGGGGGCAGAGAGCGGGGGGGCTCCCTCCGGCCGCTGCACTAGAGGATGGGATGATCCTGCTGGGACACGGTCACAGCAAGAGCACGGCCCTGGGAGCCCCCGCTGTCCGGGAGCAGGGAAAACCAGATGCACGTTACGGGAGAAAGGCGGGTGAAGGAGGAGAGGGCTCAGAAGCCTCGGGAAAGGAGGTTTGATCCGCGAGGAGGGGGCTCAGCATCCCCCACGTGTGCCGGCAGCGCTCTCCGGCCAGGCCAGGTCCCCCCCCCGCCCCCGAGCGAGTCCCCGGCCTCCTGCCGGTCCCCAGGGATGCTGGGGTAGCCCTGGGCACGGGGACGGGCTGCGGGCAAGGGCGACACCAGTTCTTCACGAGCCACCAAAGGAAAAAGGCAGAATGAGATGGCAAAGGCCGAGGGCGGGCGCTCCGAGGAGGCGGCGCGATGGGTCCAATGGGTCAAGTGAGACAAGTCGCTGCAGGTGGGGGTTGGTTTTTTTTTTTGGCTTAACCCCCCTCCCCCCCCAGGGGAAACCCATCAAATGGAGTGAAATGAAATCTCCCCTTTAGAGCCCGTTCGTTTCTATCGCTGTCACGGATGCCGGGGTGGAGGACCGGGAGGTGGTCGCCGAGGTCTTCTCGAGGGCCGGGCTGGGGATGCCGTCCAGGCTCTTGGCGGTGGCCGATCGGCCCGTGGGCAGAGCCAGGGGCTTGCTCTGGCCGTGCAGGCCCTGGCCGCAGATCCGGTGGTGCCTCTCCCAATCCTTGTGCTGGCAGAAGGAGCCGCAGTACCGGGCGATGTTGCAGCCGCTGCAGGTCTCGCTGGCTTTGCGACCGCAGTTCCAGCAGCTCTGCAAGACCAGAGACACCGCACTTCAACACGGGTTTAAGTTTCCAAGAGCTCTTTGCCAAGGGACTAACCCCTCCGCCCCTGTTCTGCCCCAAACCGCCTGCCAGACTGCGTCGCTCACATCCTCTCCCCTGAATCCACCCAAACGCCGAGAGGAAAGAGCAGGCAGGGACTGAAAAACAAGCGGCAGATGCTGCTATTTGGCCTTTTTATTTCCTGTTTTAAGCAGCTCGATCTGGGTATCGCTCCCAGCCAAGTGCTCTCCGCAGGGATGCGGGCGTGCGGCACCGGCACTGCTTGCTCTGCACCCTCCCTGGCGGCACAGGAGGTGGGAGCAGGCTAATTTGGAAAAGGAGAAGCTGGTTTGAAAGCTTCTCAGCCAGGTGGAAGCACTGCCAGAGCCCAGGCTTCCATCTGGAAGCGGAGCAGAGCCCCTCTGGCCGGCGGGAGAGGCGTCAGCCGGTGGCTCACAGGGTGTCACCGCTGCCTCCGGAGAGAGGGGACAAGGGCCAGCGCCAGGAGCTGTGGCTGCAGCTGCTCCGAGGAGGGGAGCGGGGGGATTTAGCCTTCCCACAGCTGGACCAGTGCATTAGCCATGGCATACTGGGGAGAGCAAGTTCAGCTGGGGGAAGGCAGCCTCCACTGGAGCCTGCTCACCTCTCACCCTGCCCAACGGGGCACCTGCCGATGGCCACCGCTCCTGCCACCACACGTGAAAAAGCCTCCGAAGCAGGAAAGGGAGGTGGTGGGAGATCTATCGGGGAACACAGCCCCACCGTGGGGAAGAGCAGCGAGATTCCCCGCGCCCGGGGTCTGCACCGGAGCCACCAGCTCCTGGCGATGATTTACGGGCTGGCAGCGAAGCCCCAAAGCGAGGTGGTTAGGAGTGAGCTGCTCCAGAGCCAGCATGTCCCCAAGGCTCCTCAGTCTCAGGACTCACGACCAAAATAAACCCCCAGCAAAGCCTGCGGTAACTCTTGGCAAACTGGGTCACTGCTTTACAGCTGTTTGCACTTCAGGCCGTGTTTTCAAACCCTATTTCAAAGGTCACACGGTGCTAGAATAGGCAACAGCTTTTCAACCTGTCCTTTTGAGACACCTCTGGGTGCTGGGGAGACGGGGCTTGCGCTTGCGGGGGGTGCTCGGTGGCTCCCGAGGTCCCACATTGCTCCCCGGGACGTCCGGAGGAGGAGGAGGAGGACACTCCTCTGGTATCCCCTATGGGGAAATCATCACTTGTCTCATTCGTCCCATGGCTTCCCGATTCCACCCACTCCCATCATGTGTTTACTGACTGGTGCTTTCTTCCTTCGGCCATTTAATCAGGAAATAGCAGAGACACATTCTCTGTGGGTACCACCACCCAACGCGGTTCCTGCCCTGCACGGGGACCCCGGAACCAGACCCTCCCGAGCCCCGGTCACTGGGTGAACCCAAACCCCACGGGAGGAGGGAAGGACCGGCCGCCCGCACCGTCCCCGCGGGCATTAGCTCCACCTTCCCAGCAGGTTTTTTGCTTTTGGGGGGGAAATAAAGCCTCTGCTCTTGCAGAGAAATTCAAACCAGAAGTAAATGGCACGTGGATGGGACGTGGAGGCGCAGGAATCACCCGGGCAGTTCTCCTGCGGATCTCCGGAGAGATCCACAAAGCTTAATGAAGTGAGATTGCAGCTAAGGAACACCGAGGGTAATTAACGACTGGGGAGTAGAAAGACACTCTCTAGGAGACACCCATTCCGTAGATGCTGCTGGCTGCGACAAACCAAGAGTCACCCCTTCTTTTCCAACCTGCAAACGTCTCATTAGGTGTTCCAAGGCTTAGGAACTTCATCAGGCTGATTCCCCCACCAGCAAAATTTAAAGCAAAAGAGGTTTTTTAGGGTATCAATGTGTCCTGTCAGTTACTGATTGGAGAAAGATTTTGAAAAGGGAGAAGGACAGGCTCCGAGTCACTGCCAGGCAGGACCTGGAGTCTTTGGAAGTCCCTTCCCAGGATGTCCCCTGGCACCTTACCTCTGTGGACTCCTCCTGTTCGTTTATCACTAAGAAAGCATCCTCGGTGGCCTGGCGCTTGGCATCCGCAATGGTCTGCTCCATCCGAGCCCTCTCGGAGGCGATCATCTCAAACGCCTTCTGCTCGGCCTCCGCCACCGCCTTCTGCACCTCCGACATGGCCTGGCGCTTCACCTCGTTCACGGCTTCTTCTGGAAGGAAAGAGCAGCTTCACCCGCCAGCCCGAGGAGCGGGACGAGCCTCAGAGACAGCAGGAGGTGGCGGGGTGGGCACGGGGACACCCACGGGCACGGGTTGAAGGAAGGGACAGGGTCAGCACCAGCATCACGCCCGCTGGGAGCAGTGGGACCCACGGGCATCGGAGAGAAGGAGCAGAACCCACAGGCAACCAAGGATGGGGCCATCGGTAGCCAGTTGTGCACGTCCCGGGGCTTTCCTGCAGCTGGGCTTCTGCGGTTCCTGCAGAGCAAATCTGCAGCATCTGTGTTTACCCCAACCCGGGCGGCACAATCCCTCGCCGAGGTCACCAGCAAACACTCACCAGCTTTTTTCCAGATCTCTTCGGTGACGTAGCCCGTTCCCGAGCGGCTGCTGAACTCCCGCAAGGAATCTGCTGGAATAAGGGACACGGGGAAAGGTTGGCAGAGCCTCGTCCCACCCGACCGCTGCTGCGGTGCCTCGGTACTCGGCGGGACAGGGCAGAACCAACCAGCTAAAGCTCAAAGCAGAGGACTCCTACAGTTAAAGCCATTCATCAAACACTCAGATGATAAATTACGGTGTTTAATTAGTGCCTTGCACGATTTATGACACTGGATAACCCATTTCCATCTCCTGGTACCCTGTACCAACAGGCAATGCTTATAAACACACGCCATCAAACATCGGCACCGCCCAGCGACACAGAGCATCCATCTCTGTGCCCAGAAGTTGACATTAAAGGCAGCACTTTCTGTCCCTGGAGGTGATTGAAAAAAAAAAACAACCGAAGGACAAACTGTCCTGCAAAGACCTCTTATGGGGAGAGGTGTACAGCCCCCCCAGCAGCCCTCAGCCTGCAAAAGAGCCTGAGTGACAGACAGGGATGGTCACACGAGGACCCGAACACGGACTGGGGGAAGCTTTTCAGAAGCCTGGTCCTGTGTTTCTCTCTGCCTGCCTTTTTTTTTTTTTTTGAGGCCTCAGAGTAACGTTCTGAAGGGTCAACCCAAAAACTGATTCACAGCAAAGGCTGGAAGGAGAAGCAAACCCCCCTAGGAAGGCGGTGAGGGTGATTCCAGCCCGTGCCACATCTGGGGATGCTCCTTGATAATTAGCCCTCGGTCCTACGAGGGAAGAAAGCACCAACAACGTTCCCAATTTATTCAAAAAATTAAATAATAATTACATGATATCACCTTTTCCATGGGGCTGTGAGTATTTTAGTCACGATAGACTTAAATACAGAAGAGCTAAAAGCTGGCGGTGCCCCTCAGGACGTCACACACCCAGCCACCCCACGGGCTCGCCCCACGCCGCTCTGGGGCCACGGGGGCTCCGCTTCCCAGAGACTCAGATTAAAATATTCCATTTTAGTTCCTTCTGCTCCCGTACTTGTTACTGTTTTCCCAGGAAACGCTCGTTCTCGCTGACTGGGGACTATCAAAACTTGTTCAATGGCAGCTAAATCCGGGCTGGGCTCTGATTCGGACGGTTCTTTTTGACACACGGGACGGTTAACTCTTTATTTTGCGTACAAACAAGCTGGATGTACATAAAATGGAGAGTTTTAGTTTGACGTTTATTATTATTGTTAAAAAACGTCCACCTTCACTACTGAATGATCAGGATTCTGGTACTTTTTTGGTTTCTTTCCAACATTTGATTTGCAGGGAATTTATCTGGATGGGAATTCGAATGACACCCAAACGCATAAAATCAGCATTTCAGAATTGTTTTGTGCAAAGGGTGGAAACCTGGGCGTACCGGAGGGGAAACATCATCGGTCTTAATAAAGTTAAGTTGACTCATGATTCAAAAATAGAATTAATAACTCAGGTAGCAGCTCTTACACTTAGAGCAGTCTCCGCTAATTTTAGAATTAGTAGACCTTGACATTTAGACTCCTCCAGGCAAGACAAACTGGAAGGGGCAGAGAGAGGGGGAACCAACCATTTCTCCTGCCTTTTCACCCCCCAGTTTCTCAGCTTTGGATGAGCTTGATGGGGTTTGGGCAGGAGGTATGGCTCGGTGACAGCAGTGGGTATGGCTCCTCTCCTGGCACCAGCAGAAGGTCCTGCTGCCCAGAGGTGCCCTCAGACAAACGCTGCTTCCAGGAGCTCAGCCAGGTCCTGTCCTGTGACCTGTCTCTCTCAAAAGCTTTGAGAGCAGCAATGAGCTGCTGAAGTATGTAATCTATAATTTGAAAATATTATCATGGAATTGCCGAGGTGGGAAGGGACCTTTCAGATCATCGAGGCCAACCATCAACCCAACTCTGACACAAACCATCACTAACCCATGTCCCTTAGCACCACGTCTGCCCAGATTTTAAATACCTCCAGGGATGGTGCCTCCACCCCTTCCCTGGGCAGCCCATTCCAAGGCTTAATATCCCTTTCAGTGTAAAAATGTTTCCCAATATCCACCCTAAACCTCCCCTGGCACGACTTGAGGCCGTTTCCTCTTGTCCCATGGCCTGTTCCTTGGGAGAAGAGACCGACCCCCCCCTGGCTACACCCTCCTTTCAGGGAGTTGGAGAGAGCGAGAAGGTCTCCGCTCAGCCTCCTTTTCTCCAGGCTCAACACCCCCAGCCCCCTCAGCCGCTCCTCCCATCGCTTTATGCCTAAAATAGCTTTGTGGTAATTAAACACCCACTTAAGAAGGTCCTGTCCCAGCTGGTGTCCCCCCTCCCGGCTCACCGCTGCCGATGGAGTCGGAGCTGCCGGGGCTGTGCTGCCGGGAGATAAGGTCTCCCCCCGCCTTCCGCGGCTCGGCCGTCTCGCTGCACCGACGCTTCCAGTAGTTGAGCTCTTCCCGATCGGCCTCCTGACAGCGCCGCAGCACGGCCATCGAGCGCCGCGTCTTCTCCACCATCTCCATGATGCAGTTCAGAGCCTGCAGGGAGGAGGAGGAGGAGGAGGAAGGCGTTCTCAGCCTCGCTGCCCGCTCACGAGGTCACCTCCCAAATTTCTCATCAGGGACCATCCCAGGAAGAATAAACATGAGGTCACTTCCCAGGAACAGGCTCTGGGCACAGCATGTTGGGTGATGTGGTGCTCAGACAGGCGGGTGGGATTGGGACCGTACCCACACGTGCGGCAGCGATGCTGAGCAGCACCACCTGGAAGGAGGTGATGACACCTGCACCATGGGGCTTTGGTCACCGTAGGAGGTTTAGGGCTGCACTTCTAAAGGTGGAGGTGAAAAAAAACCCCACTTTCCTATGGGAATAGGGTGTCCACGCAAGGCCTGGCCGTGGTCCTGGTGCTAGCTCTCCACAGCCACATCCCACCTCTACTCCCCAGCTCCCTGACCATCACCTTTAGAGCATAAGCCAGTGCGGGATCTCGCTGCGTTTGTGTCAAAGTGGAGTTTTCATCCCATCTCTCTGCAGGAAACACTCCAGTGAAGTGCTTGGATGAAAAGCCTTGCTCAGAGAGAAAAACCAGACAGTCTGCCAGGAGCACCACATCTCGCTGGTGGTACCTCGTTGAGGTCCATACGAGGTTGATGAGCCCAAGAAAAAAAGGTCTTTACAAAATAACAATGTGTTCACTGATTCTGTAACCTCCACATCCTGGCTGCACGTAGCACATCTGCAGGCTCATGGGGCCACCGCTGGCCTGGGCTGCTGCAGAAAAGACCCGTGTGGGGCCAAGGTTGGGTTTGGTTGCTCATGGCCATGCTCTGCAGGGAGAAGCTCCCCGGCTCCAGAGACTACATCCAGAGGGATTTTGGCTTCCACTGACCATGGGTAGAGAAAACCTGCCAGGAAAGTGCTACTGCTCCTACCTGCCCTCCCCACCATCCACCTTCTTGTGGTGGCTTGTTCCTCTACAAGGGGCTTTGGTCACTGTAGGAGGTTTGGGGCTGCACTTCTAAAGGTGGAGGTGAAAAAACCCCACTCTCCTATAGGAACAGGGTGTCCATGCAAGGGCTGGTGGGAGTCCTGGTGCCAGCTCTCCATAGCCACATCCCACCTCTACTCCCCACCAGCCCCCTGACCATCAGTTTGTTCCTCTATAAGCCACCAGGAAAGAAAATAATGAACTAGGGCAGGAAGAGCACTGGGCTGCTCCATCCCATAGAGCTTCCCACCACCTCCGACCGTTCCTTACGTGATCCAGATGCTTCCACTCGTCAGCCCACTCTCTCTCCGTTAAGCGGTGGTCCACCAGCTCGTCCTGGTATCCTCCATTCAAACCTGCAACAAACCACAGCCAGAAGAAGAGTGATGAGACGGAGTGATGGCCTTCAGTGCTGAAGAGGGAAGGTGGCCCCAGAGCAATAATAAAGAGCTTTATTTCCAGCTATGTATAGCTGGGATTTTAAAACTCATTTCAAGGAGGTGGCTCTACAGGGGCAATTCCAGACTGGTGGTTTATCTCTGTCGGTGTCGCTGCCTCAGAAGTGCTACCATCCACTCCTGGGTCTGGGTCTGACCTGCCTGGGGAGCTGGGGCCCTTCTTATACACCCCCAGGAGCTCAGAGCTTGTGATTCAGATTGCCCAGTTGGAAACACAACGTGCACCTCCCACACACTCTTGGAGAGCATTGGGACGGCGCAGGCTCTGCGCTGTGCTTTAGAGATCTTGGAAAGATTCATTTCCACTTCCCTGCCCTCACTCTTGTCTGCTGGGTTGGCCTTACTCAACTCATGTACTGGGTACTTCCTCATCATCACAGAATCATAGAATGGTCCAGGCCAGAAGGGACCTCCAAAGGTCATCTAGTCCGACCCCCCCGCAGTCAGCAGGGACACCCCCAACTAGACCAGGTTGCCCAGGGCCTCGTCGAGCCTCCCCTTGAATATCTCCAGGGAAGGGGCCTCAACCACCTCCCTGGGCAACCTGTTCCAGTGCTCCACCACCCTCACAGTAAAGAACCTTCTCCTAATCTCCAATCTAAACCTGCTCCCCTCCAGTTTAAAGCCAGTGCCCCTCATCCTGTCACTACAGGCCTTTGTAAACAGGCTCTCCCCAGCCTTCCTGTAGGCCCCTCAGGTACTGGAAGGCCGCTATTAGACCTCCCCGGAGCCTCCTCTTCTCCAGGCTGAACAACCCCAGCTCCCTCAGCCTGTCCTCGTAGCAGAGGTGCTCCAACCCCCTGATCATCCTTGTGGCCCTCCTCTGGACCTGCTCAATCAGGTCCATGTCCCTCTTATATTGAGGGCTCCAGACCTGCACACAATACTCCAGGTGAGGTCTCACCAGAGCAGAGTAAAGTGGAAGAATTACCTCTCTGGACCTGCTAGCAATGCATCTTTTGATGCAGCCCAGGATGCGATTGGCCTTCTGGGCTGCAACTGCGCACTGCCTGCTCATGTCCAGCTTCTCGTCCACCAGCACCCCCAAGTCCCTTTCCTCGGGGCTGCTTTCTAATACCTCACCCCCCAGTCTGTACTGATGGCCAGGATTGTTCCAGCCCAGGTGCAGAACCTTGCACTTGTTCTTATTGAACCTCATGAGGTTCACCTGGGCCCACCTCTCCAGCCTGTCCAGGTCCTTCTGGATGACATCCCATCCCTCAGGTGTATCGACATCACCACACAGCTTGGTGTCATCTGCAAACTTGCTGACGCTGCCTTTAATCCCCCTGTCTATATCATTGATAAAAATGTTAAACAGTATCGGTCCCAGCACGGACCCTTGAGGGACACCACTTGTCACTGCTCTCCATCTGGACTTCGAGCCATTGAGTACCACCCTCTGGATGCAACCAGCCAGCCAGTTTCTTATCCACTGAACAGTCCACCCATCAGATCCATACCCCTCCAATCTGGCAAGCAGGATGTTGTGGGGGACCGTGTCAAAGGCCTTACAGAAGTCCAGATAGATCACATCCATCATCACATCATCCTCGGTGGCTCCAGCCTTTACGTGTATCCAGGGAAATACAAACTCTCAATCTTCCTATTTTTAACCTCCCACTGTCACTTGTTTTCTCTGAATTCCCTGCAAAAATTCCCAGCGTTACACAGCTTTGGGTGCCAGTGGCCAAGAGGAGACCAGTGCCACAGCTCAGCTGCTGGACCTCCCAGCTCCTCCTACTAAAAAGCCCTCCAGGCTTTCTCACCGAGACTGCCGTGCCTGTCCCGAATCTCTCTGTGCTCCAACATCTTGCTGGGGTCCCTGTAGAGGTGGGAGGTGGCGATATCTTCCAAGGTGTAGTGCTGGAGGGGTGGTGGGGTGGGGTGGAACTGCCCCCCGGGGTTCATCAGGGGGATGGTGAGGGCAGGGCTGTGCCGGGGCGCAGGGCTGATGGTGCACACCCTCTTGGCCGGAGGCTCCGTTGGCAGCGACTCCCTCTCAAAGCTGTTCTCTTCCCTCCTGCAACCACACCGGCAGACAGAGGTATTCCTCAGCACCGCATAAACATCCTCAGAAAGGGAAAAACGCAGGTTTCGAAACAGTAGAGTTTGGGTAGCGATGATTTTATCAGGGAGCTAAACCAAACATGCTCAACTTGGGATCAAATCCACCAAATGACCCCGTCAAAATAAAAAGTTCAAGACGCCCGAGTGCTGTGATTCATTTTCCTGAGCATCACCAAATTAAAATTTCACAGTTTCTATGAATTTGAGGCATGTTCCACATAATTGCATCACGACTTTTAACTGGGAATAAAAAGCGGTGAAAATGAACCGCATCCTTCCCAGCCCTGACAGTGCCTCCTCTCAACGCCCGGGGAGGTGGAGAACCAGGTTCTCCAGCTCAGGCTTTTCAGTGCTTCCCAACAAGTCCCTCTGGGACAGAACCTGCCTGAAAGAGGATCCCAACCTGAACTGACAGTGCAGGAGGAGCAATCACAGAATCATAGAGTGGTTTAGGTTGGAAGAGACCTCAAAGACCATCCAGTGCCACCCCCTGTCCTGGGCAGGGACACCTCCCACCACACCAGGTTGCTCCAAGCCCCCTCCAACCTGGCCTTGAACCCCTACAGGGATGGGGCAGCCACAGCTTCTCTGGGCAACCTGGGCCAGGCTCTCACCACCCTCACACCAAAGAAGTTCTTCCCCAGATCTCAGCTCAATCTCCCCTCTCTCTGTGTCAAACCTTTCCCCCTCCTCCTATGGCTCCCCTCCCTGACCAAAAGTCCCTCCCCATCTCTCCTGGAGCCCCTTTAGGGACTGGAAGGGGCTCTAAGGTCTCCCCGGAGCCTTCTCTTCTCCAGGTTGAACCCCCCCAACTCTCTCAACACCCCCTCCCAGCAGAGGGGCTCCAGCCCTCCCAGCATCTCCAGGGCCTCCTCTGGCCCCGCTCCAACAGCTCCATGTCCTTCTGCTGTTGGTGGCCCTAGAACTGGAGGCAGCACTGGGGGGGGGGGGTCTCCCCAGAGTGGGGCAGATTCCCCCCCCTCTCCCTGCTGGCCACGCTTCAGTGTCTTATTAAGAGCCAGAACGGTTGTTGGGAGCGATAAGATCCTACAGTTTAAGCCCTGGATGCTGCTCGAAGCTTTGACAGCAGAGAAGCTGAAACAAAATCCATGACTTTGGGAACTTGGCAGGGGGACGGAAGCCGGTTGTACCTGTCCGGACTGTGCCTTTTGCCATTCCCGTTCACCTCGATGAGCAGCTCGGAGGAGTCGGCGGGGGACGTGGTGTTCGTGTTCAGCAGGATGTGCTCGTGCTGGGCCAGGTACTGGGAGGGCGTCTGCTTGGCCGCCCGGGCGCAGTGCAGCAGCTCTCTCTGCAGCAGAGGCAGGTTGGCCTGGAAAAGAAGCGTGGGGCTGGCTTAGGCAGGCTGCGGGCAGGACTTCCCAGCCGTTTTCAGCAGGTTTGCTCTAATTTTAATCCCTCAGAGTGGTGACACCCAGACCCCATGTCACCCCGCTCAGGATCCTCCAGCTTCTGGTCTCTGCACCGTCAGGTTTATCTGGATTTTCTCAGGAGCTGGGGATGATCTGCCATCACTGCACCCAGACCCCAAGTATCTCAGATGCTGGAAGGGCAGAGCGCTCCCCCACCACCCCAGACACGGCCCCTATGCCAACGTTTCAAATACTCTAGACCTGAACATTTGCAAATAAGATTAGAGGATCCAAAGCTGCTGAACGGAGCTTGGTTTGTCTCCTTTACCCCTAACGTACAAGCAGACATACGTGGCACTCGTTAAACCGTTGGCTTTCCTCAAGCCAGGCCCCACATGGCCACCGCTACGGTCTGTGCAGTCTGTCCTGGACTCCAACAAAACCACCGCGGGGCTGGAAGCGAGAGCTTTCCCAGCAGCCAAGCGGCAGCGCCCGGCACACGGAGCCCCACCACCTCCCCCTCACCTTCAGAAAGGGGATCACGAACGGCCGGAGGGGGAAGTTCGTCGCCTCTTGCAGCTTGCAGTGAAATTCCTCGATCGTCACCGTTGAGTTCTGGGGAAAGAAACGGAGAAATGAAATGAAACGACAATTTGTTCTTATTTTTAGGCATGCGGGAAACAGCTCCAAAAGAACAGAACTGGAAGGGAGACTGCATCTGCCACTACAGGGCTGACAAGGTTTGCATGGGATCCTGCCTAACGCAGCCAAAAAGACTCAGGCCAATGGAGTAGAAACGCTGCAGCAGGCGAGGGGTGAAGGCTGTGCACAGGCACTGCCAGCCCAGCAGCCTCCCCGTCCGGACCTGCTCCAGGAGGCAGCAGGACCCAGGTGGCATCTCCTGCACCTTGGCCAGGTGGCCTGGGACAGGCTATGGGGAGCCAGACGGTGATTCCAGCCTCTCCGAGCTACACCTCTTCTCCTCCTCCTTCCTCCCTAAACCAGGTTGCTGAGAAATAACGTGAGAGCAGAGAAGCACTAAGGGCTTCCCAGACCCAGTTCCCCACCAGCACCTCTGTTTTTCCCATTACACCCGCTCCTCACCAAGCAGCGCAGCGCTGAGTCCCAACACACTGAAGCCAGGGCAGCGCTAACGAAGCGGTGGCTGGAACCAGCATTTCTTTGTAAATTGATCCACGGTCGGGGCCGGGAAATCCCAAATTATCACGAGCAAGAAAACATCTCCCTAATACAAAACCACAGGCTCCTCTGAATTGTGTGAAAAGTTTCGTTTGAGGGGAAATGGAGAAGCCCAGCAGAGCCCACGGCTGCCAGCACAGCCCACGGCACCAGACCGGGGGACTTTATAGAAAAGCTTAGTCCAAACCCTTCCAGGTTTTCCTAAGTTCGGCTGCGCCCAAGCTCACGCCAAAGCTTTTTGAATACGTGAAAAAAAAAATAAAAATAAAAAGTCAGCAAGTTTAGCTGAAAACATGAGACATTACAGAGTCTTGCTCAGTCAACAGCTCTGCTTATGAAGACGTAAACAGCTCATATTGTGTAAGACGGGCACGGGCCGGCTGCCAGCATCCCAGCGTCCCAGTGCCAAAGCGCTCCGGCAAAAGCAAAGCAGGGCCAGGGAGCAGGACTCACCACCAACGCCAGGACGAGGGTCCGGACCTTCTCCCCGATCTCCGGTGAAATGTCGTTGCCGAACTGCTGGAGGGTAGTGAGGAAGCGCTTGAGCTTGCTGAGCTGCCGGGCACCGCACGTGGCCGGGAGCTGCTGGTTCGTCAGCGAGGAGGAGGAGGAGGAGGAAGGCCCGTTGCTAAACCGCTGGGGTGGGGATGGTGCGCCGTTCAGCGTCGGGGGGGAATGGTTTATTCCGTTGGGGACTGCAAATGGGAGACAGAAGCGTTACTGAGCATCGGATGGGCACGTCCCTGCAGTCCAGTGGTTAAGAGGATCCATCTTCCCAAGATACATCCACCCAGTAGCCTGTACCTGGTGGTTAATCGCTGCTAGAATCACAGAATGAACGATATGGGGTTGGAAGGGACCTCTAGAGATCATCCAGTCCAATCCCCTGCCAGAGCAGGGCCACCCAGAGCAGGTCCCACAGGAACTTGCCCAGGTGGGGTCTGAATGTCTCCAGAGAAGGAGACTCCACCACCTCCCAGGGCAGCCTCTTCCAGGGCTCTGCCACCCTCAAAGTGAAGAAGTTCCTCCTCATGTTTAGGTGGAACTTCCTATGCTCAAGTTTGTGCCCGTTCCCTCTTGTCCTGTCACTGGGCACCACTGAAACAAGACTGGCCCCATCCTCCTGACACCCACCCTTTAATATTTCTAGGCGTTGATCAGAACATAGAGGAATTGATAGAAAACAGGGCAAGAGTCAGAAATGGGGCCACGGGCAGCGCCAGGGGCACCCAGCCATGGAGCTGGTCGGAGCCACACCTGTGTCTTCTCCTTGACCATCCCCTGCACTACCGGGATGCTCTGCAGCCCCCAGCACACGAGAACCACCCACCCAGCCAAGGTGTTCCTTACAGCATCGCTCAGCTGTGATTTACACCGCAGCCGGCGACTTCCTCGGCATTTCTCTCCTCCGCTCAGCAAGTTTCCTTTCCAGGGCCACCAAACACGGGCAGAACCTGGGCTCAGGGGAGCAGGGACACCTCCATTGGCACTCGGGGCAGCCCAGGAGGACACGGGGTCAGGCTGCACAAAGCCGGTGCCGCGGCAGCTTGAGTCATGCCGTACGCTCAGCCCCAGGAATTAAACGTGCTTTAGCTCAAAGTTCACAGCCCTCGGCAAGAATTACCCAGCAGCGTTTTCTGGCCTGCGCCAGGCAGAAAATCACCCCGGACGATCCAAGGATCCATCCCAGCCCTGTCATTTACAGCAAGTCATCAGTGCTCGTCACAGCCGGGGTGCCGGGAGCAGACACCGCGGGCTCAGGTGCCTCCTCCTCGCCCTGAGAGGAGCCGACAGAATCCTGCCCCACGGCGCTCGCCCGCCCAACCTCCCCGGGGATTTACAGCGAGTTTCGCAAACGCGGTTGTTTTTTCCAACCTGGTCCCATCTGCAGCTTTGCCTCCCGTAAGGGGCGAGCGCGTCAAACCAGACTGAAGGGCTGGAAGTTCGGGAAGTCGGCAAGGGATTAGAATAAATTGTTGACATCCCCGCGCCGCCGTTGTGCAATCTCCAGCCCCGTCTGACGAGCAGCTGTGAGCCAGGGGCCCCAACTCGCTACAAACCCGGGATTCGAGAGGTGAAAAGTACATCATCGTAAATGCGGCTTGAGCTGATCCACTGGGTTATCCTTAAAAGCCCGGCCCTGAACCCCTCATGGATGTAAGCGCTGAAGAGAAGGTCATGAGCCATAAAACCTATTCCAAACGACGGCATTCCGAGAAGAAGCACCGAAGGCACCCGGCAGAGGTGCTGCTCGCACGCGGGGCAGGGGATGGTGTGTGACGGGACGGAGCAGCAACCTTGTGAAAAGAGATGGCAAAGTTTCTGCCACAGCTTCACAAGGATCACACCAAATCCTCGCGGCCCCGCTGAGGGTTTTTCGGAGAAGGCAGGAGGTACCCGAGCAGTTAAACCGCTCCGGGACGCGCTGGGGTTGGAGGCTGGAAAGGCTCCACGCACCTGGACCTGCCGTGGTGAGCACAGGAGGGAAGCTGAGAAGATCAACCCGAGTCAGTTGAGATGCAAGGGAAAGATAAGGCCAGAGAGATCACCAAAGGCTGCTAACCAGGGGTGACAGGCTCTTCTGGGGTATGACAAAGACGTGTCCTTTTGTAGGCAGAGAGATGATGAAATGAAGGCAAAGGCTGGGATTGAGAGGATGGAGGTGCAAAGGCAAAGCCAGCTCATGCCTTTTCATCGAATCATAGAATTGTCCAGGCCGGACAGGACCTCCAAAAGTCATCTAGTCCGACCTCCC
>VXAK01009530.1:56462-80024 GCA_013399435.1 Arenaria interpres
GTCACCGCGGGGCGGCTGGCAGTTATCTGATCCTGCGCAGCACCAAAAGCCACGGCGCCGGGCTGGGACCTCCCTTTCCAGGTGAGAAGACAGTGATGGAGCAAGCGAAGCGGCGTAGCGAGACCAGTGGGATTGCTGGTTTGGGGAGAGGAGGATGGGAATATAATTCCTGGGAGCACAGAGTCACCATCGAGGGCTGCTCTGGTAAATCCTGCCTGAGCCCCTCGATAGTCAAAGGCTTTTGCTGTTTCTCCAGTCTTTTTGTTAGTGATCTGCAGGCAGGCACAGCCTTCTTCCAGCACGCTCCTCCTCGCCACGGGCTTTTACAAGGCAGGGCACACACCCGCCCGCTCTGACCAAGAGCTTTTGGCACAACGAGAAATATAAAGCAAAATAAAATTAAAAAAGCAAGAATGAACTTCATCACAGGTTGCATCTCTCATTCTCTCTTGGAAAGAGACAATTAAGCCATTTGCAATCGGGAGATTCAGGCTCCTTGGCCCTGAGCAGCGTGCCAAACGACCTCATTGGAAAAATTAATTTCTGTCACTTTGCTAATGGTCTTTTTCTGCCTGAGCAAAAGGAGAGCCATTAAAAACCCCTCAGCGCATTAAGATGGGGACAACGTGTCTGGCGGGATAACCCGGCGATTAGTGCGACTGCCAGCGTCACGCAATCCATCAGCGCGTGTCCTGAAAGAGGCTGGATTGGAAATCTCCGAAACCCACTGCCAGCGTCAAACTCTGAGATATCCCAGACGCCCTCGTGGACAGCAAAGCAAAGCACAACCAGCCAGAGAGATGCTCAAGTCGGGGGGAAAAGGGGAGAGGAGAGCCTGGAAAATACGCACCTGCCACGTACTGGGGCCAGATAACTCCATGCCCAACAAAGTAGAGCAGCTTTGCTCCGGAATAATGCTTTTAAAAAGCCATTACATGGCTGAAATGTTGGCTAAAGGAGAAAAAAAAGCCTTTGTAGGCTGTAAGAAAAGGCTGTAGGTCCATCCCGTCTGTGGGGACAGCCCTGAGCAACGTCCTGGGAGGCTGCGCTACGGCCGGGCAGGGCCAGGATCTACTGGGGCTTCAGAGCAAAGATTCTAAAGCAAAGACGGAGAAAAGAGAAGCCGGACGGACAGCGAGGAGTTTCTGAAGCTGGGAAATTAAAAAAAAAAAAAAAGAAAAGGAAAAAACTTCCTAATCTCAGCTGCAGAAACTGTCTGCAAAGTGAGATACAGCAGAGTGGGAATTAACTCCTCCAAAAGATACAGTGAAAAGCTCTTGGCTTTTTTGAGGCCGAGCTGATAACGGACTTCAATTTCTTAAGGAGTTTATGGGGGCGGCACCGGTGAGGAGAAGGACTCGAGGCAGCAGTGGGGGCAAGGTGGGAACAGGCAGGGGAAGGGGGGGGGCAGATTATAGACCCCGTTATATGTCCTGCATACGCAGCAGAACAGCAAGAAGCAGAGCATTCGTAGAATCATATAATGGTTTGGGTTGGAAGGGACCTTAAAGACCATCCAGTGCCACCCCCTGCCCTGGGCAGGGACACCTCCCACCACACCAGGTTGCTCCAAGCCCCCTCCAACCTGGCCTTGAACCCCTCCAGGGATGGGGCAGCCACAGCTTCTCTGGGCAACCTGGGCCAGGCTCTCACCACCCTCACAGCAAAGAAGTTCTTCCCCAGATCTCAGCTCAATCTCCCCTCTTTCAGTTTAAAACCATTACACCTCGTCCTATGGCTCCATTCTCTGATCCAGAGTCCCTCCCCATTTCTCCTGGAGACCCTTTAGGGACTGGAAGGGGCTCTAAGGTCTCCCCGGAGCCTTCTCTTCTCCAGGCTGAACCCCCCCAACTCTCTCAGCCTGTCCTCCCAGCAGAGGGGCTCCAGCCCAGAACTCAAGCTCCTCCTGGCAATAGCTGGTCCCAGGGAAAAGCAGCGTTACTGGGGTCTTACGTGCAGTCGGGGTGAAGGACACCGGGCGGGGGCCGCCGGGGTTGACGGGGGGCAGCGGTGGCATGTTGGGAGGAGAGGACCTGGACTGAATCTTCACTTCCACGGGCGATCCGGGCATCACTGGCACCCTCTTCTCACCAGCAACTGTAGGAAGAGAAGGAGGTAAAGCTTAGTGACAGCCACAGACAAGCATTTCCCCACCTGGAACACAAAATTACAAGGGTGAAGATGAGAGGTGGTGGTGTTGGTGGGGGGGAAGCCACGCAAGGCTTTCCCACGCACGACCCTAGGGAAGAGGCAGGGTACGGCCCCGAGCTGGGGGGCAGGCACCTTGGGGGTGGGGGGGCAGCAGTGTCCCAGGCAGGTTCAAGATGCCCATCTTCACCATCTCAGTCTCTCCACTGCATCTTCCCAGACCTGACACTTGAAGATGCTCCCTCAAAGTATTTTCTGCCCGTTTTGCTTTGCTTCCCCCCCTCCCCAGCCCCAAGATCCCCTCGGCACTGCCCAGATGCGCCCGCCCCCACCTCACTGGTGTGCACTGGGTGGCACTGGGTAGGGGGGAAGATGCTGAGGCTTCACCCCCAGCCCTGCTCCCCTACCAGCAAAAACAAGCTCCAAAGCGGCCACTTTGGCAAACAGCTCTCGGATCGGTTTTGCAGGTTTGTTTTTTAGACAAAAACCCTCACAAATTCAATGCTCCTGCACCTCCTCTTGCACCGGGGGGGTGTGTGTGTGTGTGTGTGTGTGTGCCAGTCCTGTGCCCAAAGCAGCGTGCTTGGCTGCCATCCTGAAGCTCCAGCAGACTTTTCTGCTCCCCAAAAGCCAACAACCACCTGAGAAAATTCACTGGTTTGAAGCCTGACTTGCTTGCACCTCCCTCCCCACGCCTCAAGCCGGGGTACAGATGGGCGCACTGGGAACCCATCGGTGTTCCCGCATGGGGATGTGCTGGAGCGCGGTCACAACTCGTTAGTGAGCTAATTGACCGAGGCGAGCGGTGGCTTGAGGAGTAGGGACCGGTCAGCACGTCCTCGGACGGGCGATTCACCTCGTTTCACATCATCTCGGGCTAGCAGGCAGCCAGGTTCCAGAGCCACACGCATGGAGCACCCCTGGGGTGGTGGTGGTTCCCACGGGAGCTGCGTTTCTGGAGATGTTTTGGCTTTGTCTGCTGAGCTGCCTGGTTTCAAAAAACAAACCAAAAACAAACCCTGGACAAAAAATCCCCCAAAACCCCCAAGACTTGCATAAACATGTGTTTCCTCCTTTTCTCTTGTTTTCCCCTGAGAATGCCTTTTGAGGCTGATTTCAGCCAAACTGGAGCCAGGAGCACAGCTGCAACGTTCAGCTGAGCTGGGACAGCTCACCAGAGACTGGGTCCTCATGAGGGGACCCTCAAAGACTGAAACAGAAGCTGTGGTGTGAGCTGGCGGTGTATTAGACACTAGAGACTCCACATAGGAGAGAGGATGTAAATATCCGATGTTGGCTCATTTTTACAACCAATCATAGAATGGGTTTGAATTGGAAGGGACCTTAAAGACCATCCAGTTCCAACCCCCTGCCCTGGGCAGGGACACCTCCCACCACACCAGGTTGCTCCAAGCCCCCTCCAACCTGGCCTTGAACCCCTCCAGGGATGGGGCAGCCACAGCTTCTCTGGGCAACCTGGGCCAGGCTCTCACCACCCTCACAGCAAAGAATTTCTTCCCCAGATCTCATCTCAATCTCCCCCCTTTCAGTNAGTAATATCCAGCTTTTCATCCACCAACACCCTCAAGTCCTTCTCCTCAGGGCTGCTCTCCATCCCTTCATCCCCAAGCCTGTGCTGATACCAGGGGTTGCCCCAACCCAGGTGCAGAACCTTGCACTTGGCCTGGTTGAACTTCATGAGGTTCACATAGGCCCACCTCTCAAGGCTGTCCAGGTCCCTCTGGATGGCATCCTGTCTCTCAGGTGGGTCAACCGCCCCCACTCAGCTCGGTGTCATCAGCAAACCTGCTGAGGGTGCACTCCATCCCACTGCCCATGTCAGTACTGGTCCCAGTACAGACCCCTAATCAGTCCTGAGGATCACTCCTGATGTCTCATTAATCCACAGTAGAAAAGTATTAACGCACATGCTGTAATCTAAACAAATTAGTTTACAATCTAATTTGTAATCCACAGTTTTTACAAATGTCTATCAGCTGCAAGAAATCCAGCTCCCAAGGTCTGGCAAAGCAATCGAACGCTGTGTTCCCGTCAAGCAGGGAAGCACCGAAGAGGTGGCAAAGAGGTTTTGTGGTTGTATTTCAGCTCTGCGCTGAAATACAACCACAAAACCTGCTGCTTCGCGACTCCTGACAACAAAGATGCTGCTTTCCAGAGCAGAGCAGAGGGGAACTGGCACCTTGGAGCTGCTCCGTGAGCCCCCGGCACCAGCTCTGCCTCCCCGCGCCAGGCACGAGCTGGCTCATTTATCATCCTTCTGGCCAGGCATCGTTAACGCCAGCCAGGTCACACGTGAAGTTTGTAATTCCTAGCACTTTTTTTTTTTTGCTACTTGCAGGAGGATCTGCAGAAGAGGCAGCAGAGCCGAATACATGCCGAAAAGCCATGATTTCCTGCCATTTCAGCGCAGCTGGGACAACCAAGGCTGGACTCACTCTAAAACCTGTGTCCGTGGTATTTCCACGGCAGAAAGTTTTGGTTTTCTTTATTTAAACCCGCTTTCAAAAAAAAAAATAAATAAAAATTAAAAATTCTAGGCTTTGCTTTCATGAACAAAGTGGGGACCCACCAAACACATTATTCATTTTAACATATAAGAACCGTAACATAATATTGTCAACTACTTCTCACATACATTTAGTCCAACTTCCCTATGATTTGATACTGATGTGCTGACTCTCCCTGTCATATCCACGCACATTCAGATGAATAACAATATATTGACATAAGAACAGGGCACCACTCATGCCCATGGGTACCAGTTCCAGCAGGTGAGTTTATTGGCAGGAGACAAACCCCTGCCCTTCCTCCCGCTTGAAATAAATGCAGCAAAATAGTCAAAGAGCGGGGTTCGTGCATGAAGTCAGGGGCGTTTCTAGCACAAAAAGCCTTGAGTTCACTCAGCCCAGGCAGGGAGGAGAAATGTTGCTAAATAACCCACATTTTTCAATCCAAACAGCACTAACTGTGCCCACCCACCACCCGGTGCCAGTTCCCCGATGGCCATTGGGGCACGGAAACCTGTCTGCTCCAAACACAGGAATCATGGCAAAACCCTGAGCTCATACGAGAGAACTGTGACCTGTTTGCACATCATCCATGGAGAGAGACATGGGTCACGCATCGCTCCCTGCTGCTGCACCCCCCCAGTGCCAACACATTGCCACCCCCCACCTCCTTCCAGCTCTGTAACCTCCTCCCTATGAAACCCTCTTCCCCAGGTATAAATGGCCAACCTGGTACTGCCGTGCCCTGGAGAGAAACAGAGCATGAAACCAATCCTTAAGGTTCTTCTTCTTTCCTCCTAGGGCACATTGAGAAAGCAGAACTAATTCGGTGAATTTACAGGAGGAGGGGAAAAAAAAAGGTCACATTGAATTTATAACCCCCAAATAAATCCAGCTACCACTGGGCTGCTGCACAAGACACCCAAACTGAAGCCCACGAGTAGCCAACACCTTCTTTTCCATCTCACTCCAACGGACAAGAAACAAAGAGGATTGTTAAATTTAAAAGCTCCCCGATGACTTGGGGCATCTATAAACACAGATAAAAAACATCTTTCTAAACCTCCTCGTTTTTAGCCTAAACACTTTAATGAGAATCATGTGAGCAAACCATCCTGCAAATGAGGACTTGAGTCAGCCTTGAGTTGACCCGGGGTAAAAACGAGCCAGGGAGATGGTCCCTGGAGAAACGCCGCCTTCCCGGGCTCGCTCTTCTGCATTTCACTGTTGGGAAATATTTACTGGTTCACCAATGGCAACATCTCAGCGCTGCCTCCAGATGCAGAGAGAGGATGCTGAGATGCTCCTCAAAACGCTTACAACTCACTCCACCATATCCATCATCTGAAATCATGCTAAAGAGTCAAATGCCGTAACAGATTATCGGATGGTGCTCTAAGAAGAATAATTCCTGTCAATGACTGAACACTGCAAGTGCCAGAGCAAGACATCTGCCTCAACTGAAAACATTGAGTTGTTTTCCATTTGAAACACATCCTTCCAAACCCTACCTGGACTGGGAAACATTTACAAATGTTGTTATTTTTCAAGATGTGCCTGCAGGACGGAGATTGAACGTGTTTATGGTGGAACACTTCTGCCACCAAGCCACCAAACGTCAGAACTTTGCACCCAGGACCTGCAAAGGTTAAGAAGGGAAAGAGGTGGGGGTGAGGGGGACACCCGTCCAGGTGGGAGAGCTGCTTTCCCAGCCTTGAACGCACTGGAGATTCACACGGGAAGACTATTCCCTCGGAGGAAAATAAAACCCCATCACGGAGGTGCTGTTTCAGTCTTGGCTCGGTGCAAGAATTTCATCTTCCCCCAAAGCCGACGGGGCCCGAGGAGCAGATTTCCCAGCGATGGGAGTTACAGATTTCAGATGCGACGAAGCTGCTGGCTGGCGGGGGGGGAACAGCTGCAGGCACACAGCAGTTTATGCTGCCTGCCCTATATATTGGCCTGCCCCATTTAAGGGCCCCAGGTGTGCAAGAGACTAGAAAGCCCCAGAGCTTTAAATACACCTGAAAGCCTTCCTCCCTCTGCTCTTCAGCGACTCCCCAAAAGGCCCCGGGTTTATCTGCCTCCCCGCACCGACCCTCGGTACGCACCGCGTCTCCTTCGCCGCTCCAGTTCTCATCCGAGCGTAACAAATTAAAAAAGGAGCATATGTTAAGATTAAGTGCAGCTGATGATTTTTCTTTCCTGGAGAGGAGAAAGAGCTACGCGAGACAAGAAGAGAGCACGCCAGGAGAAAAGCTAGGGTCTCAAGTGGTCCTCGGAGAAGCCCAACTCCTGTGTTCCAACACAGCAGCACATTTCTGAAGGGGGCAGGTTCAGCACCCACTCAATAAATAAGATTTCACCGTATTTATTTGCTTTGAAGAAGTCTTTCACCTCTGGTGTTTAGCACAAAGAGCGTGTTGCTGTGATAGGCAACCTCTGAAGAATGGCTGGCGTTTACTGGCGTTATAAACTGCATAAAGAAGCCGCTTTGTTAGTCTCTTCGTGCCCGTGGGTTTGAGGAAAGGGAAAAGGCACAAGAAAAGAAACAGCAAGAAGTTAGGGAGTACCTCAAATAGACTGGAATTTAAATTAATCCTTAAATGCCTTTGGCAATCAGGGAATAAACTAAGCGATGAAGAAGAAAGAAAAACACTGCATGAGGAAAACTGGATGTTACCTTCCCCCCAAAAACAAGATAAGGAACCGGAGAAGCAGCCACGAATAACTCCGGGGGCAGACAGACACGAATGGTCTCCTCCCCGTCCTCTTCCCAGAGTTCAGCACATAGTTCCAACAGATGGCAGACCAATATCAGGATGAGAGATTTATATTTATTAACAAAAAGCGGATGGTGAACCTGTCTCGCATCCTTGCTGGGGCCACGACCTCCAGGTTGCGTCTCCCACCCGCGCGGTGGCATTTCAAAGCCGCGACGGGCAGGGATGGAGAGCCCAAGGCTGGCGATGCTCCGCTCTGCAGAAGGATGCTCAAGAGAAGAGCCTTCATCCAGCCGCAATGTCAGAGCCCTGAGATTGCCAGGAGCAGGGGAAGAGAGAAAGAGCCTCTGCTACAGTGCAGAAACATGGATGCTTTATGTGAATTTTCACTGTAGCATTTCCATGGGCACTATTTAACACCATCCACCAAGCCCTGTGTAAGACAGTAAAGCCTTTCCCTCCTCCTGCATGGACTTAAAGCCTGTGGCCAGGTGTTTGGAGGGCACATACAGCACAAACATCGATATCTCCAAGCCATTCTCGATGCAGGTGTGGGATTCCCCTTGACTCACTGTCACCACAGTTAAGAAGGATGAGGAACCTGCCTGCCCTGGGAGGGATTTTGTAGACCCCTTTCATGAATAAGCTCCGCAGAGCCTGAATTGCTCCCCACAAACCTGTTTGCCAGACTTGAGCGCTCCAGCTTTCTGTGGAAGTCAAAACATGAAAGATATTGGAAGAAATAAGAGAAAAAACACATTGAAAATGAGAGAGCACTGCATGACTAGCAGGTAGACGTGGGTAAGGGTTTGCTTGTCCCTTCTGCAGCACAGAGAGAGCAGACTCAGTCAGCCCTTGCCAACAAGCCTTTGACCACTTAGTGGCTAGATTGGAAGTCTGAAAATTAACGAAGTTTTCAGGTTAGTTGATGTTCTTTGAACAAAAGACTGTGTACAGGGGTTTGCCCAGTGGTTCAGTCTCAGAAGTGAAAGCAAGTAACGGTTTCACACAAAGAGGAGGTTTAATCAGAGCAGATGTTTTTGAGTTTCATCTAGAACAGGCAAAATACGCTCATAACCTAAAAAGCCACTCCTCGCCTCAAAAAGATAAGAGCCCGAAATTCATACCTGCCTCTTGAGAGTGAGGGATTGAAGAATTGTCCCAGAAGCCACATCCGAGGTGAAGTCTGGCAGGACAAACTCTTTGGTGACCCTGGAGCCAGGTCCCAGCTCATTCTGGAGCCAACAGAGAGATGGACACAGCCAAAGATGATTCCATCCATCCCAAAATGCCGCAGGGGAGATAAGCCCCACTCCAGACACACCTCTCTTTCCACTGGCCCTACCACCTCAGATGGCCATTCGGACTAGAGACACGAATTATAAATCACCTACAAATCAGCAAGACGAGCCCTTCCTAGAAACAGTCCTTAGGACCAGCAGGTCATTTCTCCACCGTTTGCACAGGTAAGACTCTCTGGATTAAGATAGGGCAATACAAAGCTTGTCTAAATCATAGAATGGTTTGGGTTGGAAGGGACCTTAAAGACCATCCAGTCCCCCCCCCCCTGCCCTGGGCAGGGACACCTCCCACCAGACCAGGTTGCTCCAAGCCCCCTCCAACCTGGCCTTGAACCCCTCCAGGGATGGGGCAGCCACAGCTTCTCTGGGCAACCTGGGCCAGGCTCTCACCACCCTCACACCAAAGAAGTTCTTCCCCAGATCTCATCTAAGTCTCCTATCTTTCAGTTCAAAACTGTTCTCTCTTGTCCTACGTCTCCACTCCCTGATCAAGAGTCCCTCCCCATGGGGGAGGATCCATTATTAAATGGATAAAAGGCCATTTCAAAGATGGAAACAAAGGAAGGACGCACCCAGGTGCCCTCTCCAGTGTCTGGCAGGACCCTGCCTACAGCCCAGGAGAGCTGCTCTGAGGTAATCAGCTTGATACATCCTTCTGGAGAAAAAGCCAGGGAAAATGGCCCAAACCCATCCATCCCAGCCCAAAGGCGGCGACGATGAGAAGGACCCGCTGCAGTTGGCTTCCGTGGCAGGGCTCCCTGTCGACAGTCTGAATGCAAACGAGAGGCAGCATCAGCGGAACCTGACCTGATAATGTAAATAGGGTGAAATGAAATATGGTTCGCCACCTCCCCAGCTTTGGCGAATGTTTATTTTGAATAACATGCTTATCTGCTCCAACTGCTCACCATCTGTTTTCAGTCTCCACCAAGCTAATATTTTTCACATTTAGGAACTGAGAAATGGGAAGAATTACATTTAAATTTTATTAACATCTTTCCTCCGCTCTAAGGTTGCCTTTCCCTCCCCTTGACGGCTCTAAGCCATCTGTGGAGCACCTTCGCCGTTCTCCAAGGCGTGCAGATGAGGGGTTATCTACATGCAAAGCAAGAGGATCATTATTTAGACTTCCAGAAGACGGTGTTTACTGCTACTCCACTGCAATCCCTCCATCACCTGCTTCCAAACAGCTTCCCCCAAGCTCAAACTGAAATCACATCGTTGAGGAAAGAGCCAGTATTTTATCTTTTTGCAGCATCACTGCATCAAAAAGTGATGGAGGGGGACGACTGAAGATAAGCATCGGAAACAAGGCAGCCTTTGGAAAAAACAGGATGGTTGGGTTAATCCCGGTTTGGTGGGGAGGGAGACGTTAAAAGGTTTGCAGTCAAGATTACATTTCTATACAAATATTGACATTTATTTGCTCGTGGGGTGGTTTCCAGAGGTCTCCCTTTGCTCGAGTCAATAAATGACAATTTACAACCAGAACTGGCAGCCACGAACGTGTCACATAAACAGGTCAGCAGCAAATGTTGGTCAACTGAGATCCTTCTCCGTCCTCCTCCCTCCACGCCAAAGCACGGAGTTGGCCGGGATGATACTACAGCATCTGTGGCAGTGGGTAACTTATGTTACCACACGGATACTTCCTCCACTCAACGCAATCAGCCTATTTTTACCCCGTTGAGCTGGGTTTTATAGCACATCGAGGCTCCTGAGCTGTAAGATGCTGTGGGAGTGGAGAGGACTCGGCACCTCGCAGGAGAGCCTCTCATCAGACAGGAGGGAGCTGCCGAGCCTGGGACAGGCATTTTATAAATCAAAAATAAACGCGTGTATCTCCATTGCCATCTCTTCCTCTCCCACACACAGCTGTTTCGCTTTAAATCTCAATTCAACGTGAAACTCAGATAGAAGAACTTGAAAGAGCAAAGTATGTTATCACTCGCAAGCAGTCCAGAAAGCAGTTAATAAGGGAAATAAGATTAATAATTTATTCCTGAAGGCAGACTGCAGATCTTTATCTGCCCTGCCCTTCAGTGATTTTTACAAAACCCTATTAATGCGTCTGATTCTACAAACTCATCAGTAGCACAGGTTGGACTTCACAGCAGTTCTCTTCTGCTGTTTCCCCACCCAACACTGGCTCTGCCCTTGCCTCACCAGCATCAGACCCACCAGCACAAACCCACCCGCAACGTCTCGCCCTCCTCGCCTCTGGCTTCCTTTTGGTCCACAAACTCATACCAGGGCCAGCAGTGCAAACCCATGGCTGCAGCATCCATCCCACAAAATATCACATCCAACAACCCCTGCTGTGGGATACACATCAGGGCCCTCAAATTCTGGTTATCTTGCTTCTACAGCCTGTAGAAGAGCTGTTGGGAGCTCTGGAGCTTCCAACAGCAGAAGGACATGGCGCTGTTGGAGCGGGGCCAGAGGAGGCCACGGAGATGCTGGGAGAGCTGGAGCCCCTCTGCTGGGAGGACAGGCTGAGAGAGTTGGGGGGGTTCAGCCTGGAGAAGAGAAGGCTCCGGGGAGACCTTAGAGCCCCTTCCAGTCACTCAAGGGGCTCCAGGAGAGATGGGGAGGGACTCTTGGTCAGGGAGTGGAGTCATAGGGCGAGGCGGAACGGTTTTAAACTGAAAGAGGGGAGATTTTTATGAGATCTGGGGAAGAACTTCTTTGCTGTGAGGGTGGTGAGAGCCTGGCCCAGGTTGCCCAGAGAAGCTGTGGCTGCCCCATCCCTGGAGGGGTTCAAGGCCAGGTTGGAGGGGGCTTGGAGCAACCTGGTCTGGTGGGAGGTGTCCCTGCCCAGGGCACGGTCGTCGGAACTGGATGATCTTTAAGGTCCCTTCCAATTCTAAATGTTTTATGATTCTCCAAGTACACAAACCACTTTGGTATGGTTCCCTTCATTCTCCTGTTCTCTTTTCCATGAAGCTCAGACTGCAAAAGGTGCCCTAAAGACATCTACCCACAGCACAGAGCCATCTGGGAGCTGTTGCTGCTCTCACCAACACACCACAGTAATTCCCTTCCCACACTGCTAGCGCCCGAACAAGTAAATTTTGGGGACTCAAGTTCATCTCTTGACGTCCCTGCCAAGAGCTTTTGCTCATCAGCTGCCTCAAAGGGATGGAGCGAGCACTGCCAAGCCCCAGGGCGGGCGACCCTCCTCATCCTCACCAGCTGCTTGCTCTGCCCCCATCACAGACACCCACCCCGCAGGGAGGGATATACCTCTGGAATATATATCCCTGCAGAAGATATTCCTGGAAACCAAAGCCTGCAGAGCAGCCAGCGCTTCAGTTTGAGGATGGGAAAACCTTGAGGAGGGAGGGACATCACCCCGTTCCCCAAGAAGCACCTTGGATGCTCACCGATTCATTTGATTATTACTGCTAAAGTATTTTGGTAGTTTCTCATTAGTTCATTTTCCATTTAAAGTTACAGAATCAAGACTTTTTTTAAAAATTGTCCACTTCTATTACAATATCAAGAAATATTTACTCCTCCACCCTATTTACTTATCAGGCTAAAGTGCTCTGGATGAAAAATGAAAGCAGTTACACATATCAAACAGGCAATTATCACAATCATGGAAAAATTAGTTCTTAAAAGTCTCAGCCTGCTGCAGGGCTCTCCAAATCCTCCGGCTCCGAGCGAAACGACGGTGGCGGGAGCAAACTTTCCAGATGGGAACATCTGCCTCTCATTTGCAGCAGGGAAGAAAACACCAGGAGGATTAACGGCTCCTGAGTCCGGTGGAGCCCAGACACAACACGTACAGAAGGGATACCATTTAGAAAGACGTGGAGAAACAGCTTGGTTTGAAAGATTATTTTTTGTGATTATTATTTTGTGGGGCTTCTACATATGGAGAAGCTTGATGTCAGGGGAAAAAAAGAGTTTGAGTTTCACTTATAGTAAATGCTATGTATAGGGAAAGCAAGAATTGAGTTAACTACGAACACATGAATGATATACAGCACTTTTACCATCTCAGCTACTTTTCAGATACGAAGAGTCCTTCAAAAAGTTGGCTTTAAGGGTCTACCCCCAAAAAGGTCTGAAATCAATCCCTGCCCAGAGCAGCAAGGCCATGCACAGGGCAATGCGCCTCTCCGGGAGGTCCAGGGAGTGAACATCAAGTTTATTCCGGAGAGTAAGAAGTGACTCAACACGTGGGAAACCCATGGCTGAAGGACACTTCAACCCAGGCTCCCCGGCAGAACTAACACTGAAAGTCCATTCCTCTTACTGGTATTCCTTAACCTCTACCACAGTTCAGGGACAGCATCTCTTGAGGCCCCATCCCTGGAGGGGTCCAAGGCCAGGTTGGAGAAGGCTTTGAGCAACCTGGCCTGGTGGGAGGTGGCACTGGAGGATCTTCAAGGTCCCTTCCCAGCCAAACCATTCTGTGATGAGTGTCCAACACTTCAATTGGGGCAGTGCATTGGTGGCTGGAGAGGACGGAACCCGGCCCAAACACCTGCCTACCTTTGTAGATCATGGAGTCATTGAACGGTTAGAGTTGGAATGGACCTTAAAGATCATCTAGTTGCCACCCCTGGGTTGGGGCAGCCACAGCTTCTCTGGGCAACCTGGGCCGGGGTCTCACCACTCACCACCCTCACAGCTTAGTTCTGCCACAGTGTCTGCAGCCAACACGCAAGACGTCCTCTGCACTTCAACACCAAAGCCTCCAGCATCGGTGTGTCACAGCTTTCCTCCCCATCTTCAGTGTTCCACAGCAGCACTTTTTGATCGCAGAGGCACCCATTATAGCAACTCAGACTCTTCTTATTTCTAATTAACAGCCTAGTTCTTGATGCCATGCAATACCCACCAGTTTTCGGTGGTGTAAGCCCTCCTGGAAGAGCCCCAGCCTGTTGCACAGGGTAACAACAACATTACACGCAGGTAATTCTGAAACAGGACCCAAGTGTTGAAACAAGAAACCTTCAGAACAGATGCAATTGCCTTTAAAACTTTAGACCTTTGCAAGCACTTGGGTTTAAACCAAAGCTGTGCTAAACTCTGCTGAGGGATAAAGACAAATTAATTTGTTCCCCCAAATCCCATAGGTTATACAGAAGAACAGCAACTGAGCACTGTAATTTTGGGAGTGGAAATCTTTTTTTTTCTTCCTGCTCAGGCAAAATGATATCAAGTAAATAAAGCCACAACTTTTGTACCTGTAAAATTTCGGGGGATCCAAAACAGGGGGAAAAAACATAGTGAAACAAGTTCTAACTTTTGAAAGCATTTTCCACCTTAACAGAAGCTTTGAGGCAGCCTTTAGGATAGGATTTTATCTCGCACTCATAAATCCTTTTAGAACTTGGATTGCTGGCCATTTAACAAGCAGCTCCACCCTTCTGCTCTCCAGATGAAACACATATGCACCGAGCTCCATTTTGTTACCTTCCTCTCCAACCCGGCAGCATCGGAAAAAGCAGTGGTGAATCCCAGGGAGTGGTGTTTAATTGGCATGCTCTTATTACTAATTAGCTCCGAGGGGTTCTCCACAGCTCGTAATGGTCAACAGAAATGCATCCACTGGTTTAAACAGGCTCCAGAGAGGCAGAGATGTTGGAGGGGACTCTGAGGAGCAACCCTGCTGCAGGCAGGGGAACCCAGGCCACCACCACAGCTCCTCGTGGAGAAGCCAGCGTGGGGCCACCACCACCGCAGCCCTCACTGGGCTTGTGCAGATCCAGGTAGGGGTCTGAAGAAGCCTTTGGGGGGGGTGGGCTGTAGAGTTGTCTCATCAAGGGGAAGTATTCCCAGAAGGTTCTGACTGCCATGCAGCTTCTCTGCAGCCGTGTCCTGCACAAGAGCCTCTCGCATGCCCAGGGAAGTGGCAGAGTCACCATCCCTGGAGGTGTTTGCCATGTAGACATGGTGCTGAGGGACATGGGTTAGCGATGGGTCCAGCCCCTGCTCCCTGCCCCACAAAGAGGCCCAGAAGAGCACTGTGGGTCCAGCATTCCTCCAGCTTCCCCAGGGAAAGCCGCGTTTCCAACCCAAGCCACTTTCCAGGGGACTTTTGCTGGGACCTGCGGCTCCCAGGCTGCGAGTTTGGTTCATTCCTGGAAGCTGATAAAAAAAAAAGGTAGCGATGGTCTATTCTGAGATACCAGGCCAGCGACCCTTCTTTCCCACCATCCGGTGTTTCACATCCTAGCTTTTGGTTTCAGCAGGAAAATTAAAGTTGTGGAAGAGGAGGTAGTTTTCTAGCCAATTCCATAAGAAATTCAGCAGATGCCGAGAAAGATGCTGTTTCTGGGTCAGCGCGGCGAGAGCCTTTGCTGAAAGGCTTCCTTCCCACCAGCGGTCCCTCTCCGCTCGCTGCAGGATGAATCCCTGCCTCCTCGGGAGCAATCGTGTAGGGAGTCTCCTTGGAGAGAAGCGTGACATCCAGCGGGGGCCATTTCACTCCCTGGTGCATTTTTAACCCGACTCCAAGCAGCAAAGTGAGGGTGTGAAGCCCCGTGACCACAGAGATGGGGAAACTGGGATCCCAACGCTGCGGCTACTGGGGCTTCCAGTCCTCTGCTCCCTGTTAGCTGCTGGGAACCAGTTTGATCACACTCAACACCCGTTCCTACTGGGATGTTTGAACAGAAGCTCCTACAGATTCTTAAGAGCATCTTTTGGACCGATAGGTCTCCCGTAAAAAATATCCCTGTGCTCCAGACCTAAGGGCCCTGGCTACAGCCTGCCAGTTCAACACCCTTCTGCTCCCCAGCACCCCATGGGGAACTCCCACGTAGCTCGTAACTTTGGAGGTGAAAAAAATGCAGGTTTTCTGCTGCTCTTCAGAGCCCCCATGAACCAGGAGGGACATCAAGAACCACCAGAAGCAGCTCCTGCTGTGGAAGAAGCTGGCACGAGCTGTGCTGCCCAGGCGCCCCAGCAGCACCCACGGGCGACAAGTGACAGCATGGCCTGGGCTGGCCCAAAGATGCTGGCAGTAGGTTTACTCCAGTTTTGCGTCATCAGAGAACCCAGAAATGGTTCAACCACAGCAGCAAAAGGAAAATACAAGCCTGCTTTGGGAGAGACAGCCTCCTATGTGATATGATCCTGCCTCACTGGGTGCAACAAATGAGCATCCTCCAGGACTTGGATAAGATAAGAAGGACAAGTTTTGGGTCCTGCACTATTCCTGACCAGACAGGGAAATGCAGACACACCTCGCAGAAATATATAGCCTGTGTAAGGCAAAGCCATCCTGAAGCACCTCACAGGTTCATAGAGCCCAGGGTAAAAGCATAACAGCTTCAAAATCATTCGAGGAGCAAAACGGTCTCATTTAAAACAAGAGGATGGACTGAAAACCACCATAAATTCTCCTTAAGGTCACCCTGTACTTGAAGATTTAAGAACTTTAAACCTGGTTACTAAACAGGTACAGGAGGACGTTTGAGTCAGAATTTTTAAAACAAGAAATTAAGACTGTATCCTCCCAGTCCTCCATCTCCTGAGCCCTGCTGCTTGATGATTTGGTTCTCACCGCTAGAAACCAACATTAAAAAAAAAACCACACACCTAGCCTCAAAAAATAGCCAGTACTGAGCAAATCTGGCTTTCTTGTAGCATCACAAATGCCACTGGGCATGTGGGGATCTGAAGCTGATGAGAACTGGTCCAGCAGATCTGGTGTCAAAGGGGTGAGGGTATCCAGCGAGCAGAAAAGAGTCGAGTAACACAGGAACCGAGATAAAAGAGTCTCTTCATACAAGACGGAGCCGAAGTACCAGCGCCAGCCACCCAAGCACCACCACCAATAAGAAGTGGCATTATTTACCAGTTAAAGCCATTTACTTAAAGAAGTGAGAAGATCAAGGCAGAACACCACATTTAACCCATAACAATCAACCAGACCACAGGGGGGCACAAGTAATACCAAGGAGACCCAAAGCTATTACCCAAAGCCTAAATTAAACTAGAAAGAAACAAAGCTGTTAAGTACAGACTGGGTAAAAATCCTGACCGCCTGGAGATGAAGTAGCCCAGAAGCTGACAGGCAAACGGGCTAGTTTAGGTGAAAACAAGGGTCATTTCTGCAAAACCAAAACAAAACAGAAATCCAACCCAAAACAAACCACCATCCAAGTTCTGCCACAAACCCAGAATGAAACAACCAAGGCAGGACACAGGGAAAACAAGCTCCCTCGGATCCCTGAACTTTCCTCTCTTTTCCAAGTATAAAGTGGAGTCCAACAGAATCTCCTTTCTCTGGATAGAGGCTGAAGAGCAGGAGCTCACCCATCACCAGCCAGCTCCAGGGCTGAAGTTCCACCAAACTGGGCAAGTTGTCCAAGAAATCAAGGAGGAACTTGGAAAAGGCTTGGGAAGTCTTTTTCATCCCCATTATTTACAACTTCCTACAAGTGCCAAAGTCCAAACCAAGGACCACAAGCATTCTTCACCTCGCAGTCCTCTGTGGCTTTACTTCTGCAGCCGTTGCACCGCTAATACCCCTCTTGCTACCCCGTCAATGGTCCTAAGGTCTTCAAGACTTGCTAATCATGCCATAACTCCCGTTGGCTCTCTATAGAGAGCATTCCTCGTTCTCTTGGGCATCAAGTACATTAACTGCTGCCCAGCTAATATTGCTCCCCATCGATGACACACACAGCAGCCCTGCCAAGATGACAATTCTGCCTCTTTAAAAACACTTCTCACATTACTACACAAAGAGCTCGCCCCCTTCATCCCAAAGCCCATCAGCATGTGGAAAGCCGTCCACCGTCTCACAGAGCTGGAAGCACAAGAACAACACATTTAGGGATGGTTTTTAGAGGTTTCAGAGCCTGATGATGTTGATGGGTACCTATACACCTTTAGGAGTGGAGCCACTGGTGCAATGCTGGAGCACCATACAATTGTAGAATGGTTTGGGTTGGAAGGGACCTCAAAGACCAAGGTCCAACCCCTTGCCCTGGGTGGGGACACCTCCCACCAGACCAGGTTGCTCCAAGCCCCCTCCAACCTGGCCTTGAACCCCTCCAGGGATGGGGCAGCCACAGCTTCTCTGGGCAACCTGGGCCAGGCTCTCACCACCCTCACAGCAAACAAGTTCTTCCCCACTTCTCATCTCAATCTCCCCTCTTTCAGTGTCAAACCCTTCCCCCTTGCCCTATGACTCCTCTCCCTGACCAAGAGTCCCTCCCCATCTCTCCTGAAGCCCCTTGAGGGACTGGAAGGGGCTCCAAGGTCTCCCCGGAGCCTTCTCTTCTCCAGGCTGAACCCCCCAACTCTCTCAGCCTGTCCTCACAGCAGAGGGGCTCCAGCCCTTGGAGCATCTTCATGACCTCCTCTGGCTTCACTCCAACAGCTCCATGTCCTGCTGTGCTGAGCCACCATCTCCTGCAGAGCCCAGGCATGGAGAGATGAGGGTGGACAGCAGAGCCATTAAAGCCCATTACTTCTTGGTCTCTTCAGGGAATGACCGCAGCAGAGATGGACACACAGCAGTAACTGTCTCTGTCGCTCTGCTGTGCCTCCTTCCTCTCTCTCTCCTGGGCAGCAGAGATGGAGATTTTCCATGGATAACCTCTAGAGACTCAGTGACGCACAGGAGCCATAGAGTGAAGGTGTTGGCTCAGCTGCTGATGCACTTGCTTTCACAGCATCGTGCTGCAACACCGCACAGAGAAGACTTTCCAACTCGTCATTCTTAGGGTTGTCCTAAGAGTGTCCTAAACCAGTTGCCAGTAACCCACATTAACCTCCTCACCATCAACTGGAGCGCAAGGGAAAGACAGAGATGACATTAACCAAGAAGCGCCACCACCAGAATTGCAAAACCAGGGAAGAGAAAACCCACCCCGCAAACAAAAAGAAACCCAGAAAAAACCCAAGTTTGTTCTAAACTGCTATTTTCCTCCCACGGTCACGGCGATGCCTGTGACACTGTGCCTATAAATTTCCACTAATGATGCAGCAGCGAAGCAGAGCCCCATCTGTGCTCGGGCACAGGTGAGACTTTTCACTATCGTGTAAGCGCAGGCTGCCTTTCAATTACACTCACCAGCCCATTAGGCAAATTAGATTTGCATATGAGAGGATAACTAGAAAGTCAAGAAACAGGCCCTGAAGTAAAATCCGTTTTATAACCTACATATCCCTGGGAGGCTGTGGACAGTAGGTTTGCTGTTCAACCCGGGGCTGTGGTTGATGTTCCTGTTTTCCAGGTTTCTGCTCTTCGTGCTGGTGTAGTTTTGAGGACAGTCCCTCTACCTGGCTTCGGTTCTGTGTGGTGAAGACATCTGCCTCCCCAGCTTCCTAAACACATACCAGTTTCTGCGGGGCTTTGCATCATTTGGAGGTTCTGCCTCGTCATAGGCTTGAGAGTAGATCCAAATATTATCGGCCCTGGAGAACGTATATTGATTCCACCTGGATTTCAAGAAATATTCCACTAAACTACGGAATTATTCCCACCACCCTACAAAATTATTCCCAGCACCCTAAGAAGGTGCACTGGCACATGCTGCTCAGCGGTATGGGATTACACTGGTGTCCCATGTCACCAAGGACATTCATGTGGACCAAACGGTCCTGCTCAGGTGATCCTGAAGAATTAATCTGCCCACACGTACTTTCCCCCCCACCCCCACCCCAGTGAGTGTATGCAAAACAGAGACAACCTAGCTCATCTCCCAGAATCCAGATGGCACTTGCAAACCTTGTCTGTGTATCAAATGTTGTTTTTTAGATCAAGTGTCCCTGGTTGACAACACAGAACTTCACAACGCTATCTTTAGAGAGGCTTCTCTGCAAAGAAACACCCTTTGAGCATACGTTACAGGGAAGATGCCAATATGGCAGGGCAAAAGTACCTGTTTCTGGGGGCTCAGATACCCCCAAAGAAGCTGAGCCTGGCCAAAGATGCAGGGTCATCCAGCTCCCCTTTGAACACCAAGCCCCTACAGAAGAGATGTGCCAACAAGTTAAGATTGGAGAGATGCAGGATGAGCTCAAGGCAAAGTCCACTCACACACAAGAATTATCAAGAACCCCTACTAAATGAGATAGAAGAGCTGAAAACAGATAAAAAAATACAACACTTTCCGTTCCTTCATTTCTCCTACAGGTTTAGAGATTCTTACCCTACTTTCCTGTTGATCTAAATGCACGGGGCTGATAATAAACCAATAGTTTTCTTCCTCAAAGTTTTCATTTCCTCCTCCAGATTTCAGGTAAAGATAAAAGCAGCACATGCAAAGCAACTACTTCTTTTTTTTTTTAAAAAAAAAAAAAAGCAGCCCATAAATAAAGAACAAAACTCTACAAAACTTTCAGTTTCACACATTCCTGAGGTGCTGATGTTACCTTCAACAAAAAAAATTAGTAGTAGCTGTTAAAAATAAACCCCCCCACCCTGAGTTGTTTTCTGTGCTTTTCAGCTGCAAGAACAAGAACCATTACCTGCACGTGAAAAAGCATGAAAAACCTGTACATGCTCCCACTAAGCAGGAAAATGGGATTACAAAAGCCTGGAGAAGACAAACGCGGCCACAGAAGCAGCAAAAGGTTGTGATACAGCTCATCCCCAGGATCAGAAGGTGACACCACCAGCAGCGCGGTGGCTGAAATAACCCCTCGCACCCGCTGCTGAAAAGAACATTTCAGAACAGCGACATCAGGTAAAGCAGCTTCTTTCGGGGAAAAAAANATCCCCTCAAATCAGCTGGTTGGGAGGGGAAGGAAAAAGAAAAAAAAAAAAAAAAAAAAAGAAAGTGATCCAGGAGGTAGCTCCCTCCATATTGCAGGCGCTCACAGTAAACACCATATGGCCTGTTAATTTAATTAGGGAGAAGAAACCCCCTAAGTTTGAGATTTGACTTTGAAGGGTTTAAAACAAGTATGAGGAAAATGGCTCAAGATACTCCATCGGGTTGTCTTGCTGGCTTCACCCATCCTTCCGACCCGATTCAGCTGGTGGCTCTCCCCACGCTGCACAGCACCTCGAAGGGGCTGATTTATTATTATTTTTTTTAAAAAGTCCACTACCAGATGTGCAAAACCTCCTCCACCATTGCACCTGCAGGGCTGCTTCCCAGGAAGATCTGGGTGGTCCACGTCAGGCAGCCAGAGGAGGACGGGTCTTTATCAGAGAGGAGGTACATGCAGTAAATAACCTGAGTTCTTCAGCTGGACCCATCTCCCCAGATGCCAACCAGAATTTTTATTTTAAATCCTTCTCACAAACTACATTGGCAGGTCCCACCCATTGAGGCAGGTTGGACCTCAAGGTAGAGATCAAGCTGACAAATGTCAAGAACCAATGCTGAGACACAACCTCTTAGAAGTCCACTCCCCATCTGTAAATAAGTTTACATTTGTAATCTTGAGGTCAACCAAGCCTCAGAAGTTCTCAAAGACTTCTCTATCTGAGCAAAGACTCACTGTAGCTTCTAATCCCAAAGTAGTGACAGGAACTCTTTGGCCAAAGGGGCTGTGTTATCAGAATAAAAAGTCATGGCCTGTTTTTACCGGATCATCCACATAAAAGACGTGGGAGAGAAATGGAAATTCCTTCTCCAACTGGGAGAGAAAGCCAGTCTAGAGGCTTGACCATCCCAAGCATCCTAATGCAGTTCCTCCACTGGTGGGAGCTACTTATTAAAGCCTCATAACCTTAAAAAAAAGTGGAGAAACAAAGTAAAAAAAGTCTGTACTGATTTCCCCCTTTTTTTTTTGCTTCTATCTTGACAATTCACAGCTGTTAACTGTTTTTTCTGAGGAGAGAGGAGAACATCTAGAGTCTTTTCTAGACAGAGATTTGCATCTATATGTCTGTACAGCAACAGGGAGATGTGGTACCACCATCACACCGGAGCATCCTGCCAGGTCTCATCCTGAGCAGTCCAGGGCTGCCCAGTGCATCCCTGGGAAGGAACAAGGCAGGGCCCATGGAAACGGCTGCAGAGGCACCGCCAAGAACACAAAGACACAAAACCTACTGATTATCTGTGAAACAGCCTCACAAACCATAACGGATGAGGTTTATGAGGCTTTGATGGACCTTCGTCTCCAAGGAGCCTGCTCAGGCCCAGGCAGTAGCAGGAGAGGGACACCTTGGTTGTGGTGCTTTGAGGACCATCACCCCCCAGCAAGGTGCTCTGTCAGGAGCCACCAGCATAAACCTCGTCAGCTGCAGTGCTGCAGTACAACCAAAGTCCTTTTGTGAGGCCCTGTGTGTCACAAGGGAAACCCAGCGTTTCTCCATGGAGGTATACGCTACAACCGACCGACCTCCAGGCTTGCATAGGCCTTTGTCACCCAAGTTGTTTGGGCAGAAGCACAGAGGAAAGCTATGCCTGATGCCTCCACCGCAGAGACAAGCTGCCACTCACCTCCATTCCTGCCCAGCACAAAGTAGGTCAGGGCTGTGAGGGCTGGTCCCATCATCACAGGACATGACCCACCCATACTCCTTGCTGGAGATGCTCCCTGCCTCTGCAGAGCACCTTCATTTTCAAGTCCTAGGCAGGGCAGCAAGAGATCATACAGTCACAGAATGGTTTGGGTTGGAAGAGGCCTTAAAGAACATCAAGTTCCAACCCCCTGCCCTGGGCAGGGACACCTCCCACCACACCAGGTCACTCCAAGCCCCCTCCAACCTGGCCTTGAACCCCTCCAGGGATGGGGCAGCCACAGCTTCTCTGGGCAACCTGGGCCAGGCTCTCACCACCCTCACAGCAAAGAAGTTCTTCCCCACATCTCATCTAAGCCTCCCCTCTTTCAGTTTAAAACCTTTCCCCCTCGTCCCATGGCTCCCCTCCTTGATCAAGAGTCCCTCCCCATCCCCTTTAGGGACTGGAAGGGGCTCTAAGGTCTCCCTGGAGCCTTCTCTTCTCCAGGCTGAACCCCTCCAACTCCCTCAGCCTGTCCTCACAGCAGAGGGGCTCCAGCCCTCCAAGCATCTCCGGGGCCCCCTCCCTCTGTCCTGTTACTACCTGCAGCACATCCCACCTCAGGACAAACCCAGGCTGTCCATGTCTCTGCCAGTGGGAAACCCAGAAGAGATTTTGGGGTTTTGGGGTTTCATGCAACCTGCCGTCCTGTGGATGCATCATACCAGGAAAAAAAAAACAAAACCACCAAACCACATTGTTCCTAGAATTCTGTAACGTCCGTCGGCGTGGAGTTCCTTTGGCTCCTCTCAACAGTTGACTACACTCACACATTAATAACTGACTTGCTCAAGTTTTATTTTCTTTTCTACCCAGACTGTGTGTCCGTTTAATAGGTGTGCCACAGCAAGAGGCCAGAGACCAGAATTTCCCATTTTCTAGTAAAAAAAAAAAACCAACAACAACAAAACCAAACCAACCCCAAATCCCCATAACCGAACATCTAAAGCCCAGCAGACTTCTTCCTGCTCGCAAGAAAACCTCCTCTCAGGACACCGCAACGATTTAATTTACTCCCACTTGCCCTCTGGTTATTTTACATTTATGGGGTGGGGGCTGAAGGAAGGAAGAAAGCAGGGAGAGGGTGTAATTAGCTTCGCTTGTAAAAAATGTTCATCCCGGTTGTAAGAGCAACTGGAGCCGATCGGGGGCTTAATAGATTTCAGGGTTTTGTTCCTCGCGAGTGCTGGTGTGAGCTGGGGGGAATAAATAAAAAAGGAAAATAAAAAAAAGTCTAAAAAAAAAAAATAATCAATAAGTGGATCCTACTTCTTGCCACAACCCCATATGGAAGTAATCAAGCACGAGGGTGGCAGCTGGGGCCAATAACAGTCACCTGCAGTTGAGGGACGTGGGGGTTTTCGGATGGGTTTTTAATGCTAATTTCCTGGAGGAACAATGCGGGAGCGGCCGCGGAGCG
>VXAK01009530.1:89144-109885 GCA_013399435.1 Arenaria interpres
AAAAAAAAAAATCCCCCTAAACAAACACACCAATTCCTAAATCTAACACCCTCGCTCTGATTAGAAATCCAAGCCTCTGTAGCTGTCACGGGTATTTAAACCAAACACAGAAATATGGAAAAAATGAGTAATCCTATTTGGAGAGAGTAAACCCCAGCCTGCAGAGGATTAAGTCTAGTCCAGCAGCTCTGCAGCTTGACAATATTTTCCAGATCAATAGAGGCCGTTCGATTACAGAGACTTGTTAAAATACATAAGTCCGCTCCCCTCCAATTGCAATTTTTGGTGCCCTTCGTCTTTCATCGCCCAGCACCCCAGGTAGGGGATGAGGAGCCTTTCTGACTTTGCCGGCAGAAATCCTCCAGGTGAGAAGATGCGCTTTGAGAGCCGTGTCCCACATCAGACACCCTGCTCCGGGCTCCCCACCGCCTCCCCCCGCGGAAGATCTTTAACAATTAAGAAATCACATGTTAAAGCTTATCAAAGCAAGACTCGGCAGTATTTACACTCATCCCATAAAGGGCAGCATTTATAAAAATATATGAGCAATAAAATGCATGTGATGGATCCCAAGCCCCTTCCCTCCAGGGGGGTGATGACGCCCCAGCTGGCTTCCTGCACCTCCCTCCACCGGTGACTTCCCTCCTGCAGGCTGTGGTTTTTCCCCCCGATAACGGCTTTTCTTTCTTTATCTTGGCCTCCTTTAACAGAAGCCTTTTCGCTTCCCTCCCCTCCGGTCCCTGGGACGGGGTTGTTGGGGCCCTGGTCCTTGCCTGGCCCTTCCGAGGAGGTGGCACCTCCCCATCCCATTGTCCTGGCAGCGGACTGCCACCAAAGGAGGTGCACTAACCTGGAAACCTCGATTTAAAAAGAAAACGATCTAAATTTCTCACCCAAACCACAGCTTCCCTTTAAGACACTTTAAAAAAAAAATAAAAATAATCCTCAGTTATGTCCATCTTACCAGTTCAGGATTTTAAGCGGGGCTTTCCAGCAGCATCCCAGTTTGTTGGCTTTGCAGGTTTAGCACTGAAGGAGGCTCCCTCTCTATCCTGCCAAGCTACAAAAATTATGTTTTAAACAGGTCTTTTTTTTGGGGGGGGAGTGGGTTACTTTTAGCGTTTTACTTTTTATTCCTTTTTCTTTGCAAAGCCCACCCTCACCAACCCCCTCTCCTGCTGTCCGTTGGCCCTTTGGACCTCGCGAATGGTGGGCTTGGGAGGGGAAAAAAAAAAAAAGGGAAAAAAAAAAAAAAAAAAAGAAAGAAAAAAAAAAAACAACCCAAGGCAGCCCTTTGCGCCTGGCCCGGCATTCCAACTCTCCGCTCCCGGCTCCACCAAGTCTGATTTAGTAGCACTGCTGGGAGCTATTAGTTTCCGAAAGAACCATCACGCCCACCCAAGCGCCGCCGACGGCCAGCGGCTCCTCTTACACCGCCGCCATGTGCCTTTCATTCCGCCCGGAGAAGTGGGAAAGGTTGTGGTTTGGCTGAGGGCGAGAAGCCAAGGAGAAACCAGCCCGGCGAGGGGAGAGGTCAGGCCGAGCAGGGCTGGATTTCATCCACTCCCCGCACGAGAAAGTATTAATTAATGGGATGCTTATTAAGAGAGATCAGCCTCCATCCAGATATTCCTTTTTCCCTGCCTGTTGCTCCTCGTTTCCATGTCCTGTAACCACTCCTCCTTCCTTTCTAGACCACGGAATCACAGGGGTTGGAAGGGACCTCCAGAGATCATCCCTGACCTTCCAGAGCAGGGTCACCCAGAGCAGGCTGGACAGGAACATGTTCCGGTGGGGTTTGAGCATCTCCAGAGAAGGAGACTCCACCACCTCTCTGGGCAGCCTGTTCCAGGGCCCCGCCACCCTCAAAGGAAAGAAGTTTCTCCTCACAGAATGGTCTGGGTTGGAAGGGACCTTAAAGACCATCCAGTCCCACCCGCTGCCCTGGGCAGGGACACCTCCCACCACACCAGGTTGCTCCAAGCCCCCTCCAACCTGGCCTTGAACCCCTCCAGGGATGGGGCAGCCACAGCTTCTCTGGGCAACCTGGGCCAGGCTCTCACCACCCTCACAGCAAAGAGTTCCTCCCTCATATCTCATCTCAATCTCCCCTCTTTCAGTTTAAAACTGTTCCCCCTCATCCTATCCACGTTGAGATGGAACTTCCTGTGTTCTAGCTTGTTGTCCATTGCGTCCTGTCTCCGGGCACCACTGAAAACAGTCTTTTTTCCCTTTTTCCTTTTCTACTACCATGCTTTAGTCTCTTTTTCACCTCATTTCTGCCTCCCTTCTCTACTCTGCTTCCCCCACCTCCCAGCCCTTTCCCTGCCTCCAGCTCTTCCCTGGTAACACGGAGAAGCTACAGCCCCAACAGTTGATCCTGAAGATCAGTGTGGTCATGCCCAGCCACGGGCCATACCCATGGCATCTGCCGAGCTCAACCACTTGCCCAGGTGTCTGCTACCTGCCTCTGCCACCCACTCAGAAACAAAGCACGCATCCTCCTCTAAAAACCACAGGTGGTATTTAAAAGACAGGTAGACTTAGTGCTTTGAGATATGGGTTAGTGATGGTTTTTGTCAGTGGTAGGTTGATAGTTGGACTCGATGATCCAGAAGGTCCCTTCCAACCCAGGCGATTCTATGGGGAACCAGGTGATTCTTCTCCATGTGCTGCTGCCAGCGAGCTGTGGTCACCCTTGTCTTGGCACCAGAAGGGAAGTCAAGCACACAGCTTGCCAGCCACACCTTCACGTGGCATTGGTGTTAAACAGCAGAAGAGCCACTGGCTGTTGTCGGGAGCCCCCAGCCCCTGGGTCATGTCCCCAGCCCCACGTGGGACACGGCTCAGGAGCTGCCACCGCACAAAATGCAGAGGAGCGAAGGGGAAACCCAACAACCAGTGTGGATTACGTGTCCCACCAGATCTCCTCTTGGAGGCAGAAATAGCAGTAAGATTAAATGACATGAGTGGTAACATCCAAAGTCTTCTAAAAGCTGCCAGAATTTGGCCAGTCCATTATCCAAAAATAGCTGGTTTGGATGTAGGATGGAGTTAACTCCCCAAAACCGAAGATCAGCTTGGTGGTGGGAGAGGCAGGGAGAAACCAAAGGAGAAAACAAGCAATGAAGCATCATCTTAGAGTCATTAGGGCTTTGAGATTCTCCACCTGACTTCTATTAGGATTGTATCCATATTTGGGTACAGAAAAGGGGGAAAAAAAAATAAGAGGAAATACTCATTTCCAGAGGTGCGGAGCAACCAGCAGGTTGGCTCCCATCTCTCTGCACTTCCACCACCCCTCAGGTGCTCAGACGGGGCTCAAGGAGGACCAGGCGCAGTCAACAAGGACCTGAAATTTTATTACCTTAATCTTCTGTTGGAAGCAGAGTCTATTTGCAGATTTACAGCTTGTGTCAACAGGAAGTTCATGTTTACAAGTTTCCAGGAAAGAAAGAAAAAAAAAAAAAAGGCAGCATTCCTGCCCTGTGCAATAGCTCGGTGGGGACACTGTCTCACGTGGGAGTTCTCAGATGGGTACGCTAGACAGAAACAAGTTTTAGCCATGTAAAACATCCAGACAAAAAGATAAAGCCATGAAAAAAAAAAAAAACCTGAAGACCTAAAGGAAAACAATAATTCAGCAATTTAGTGGAAAATACACAGCAAGACAGCATAGCCACGGCTGGAAAAATACTTTTTCAGCATCTGGGATTCACACTTCAAAGAAACAGAAGAATTTTAAGAGGATGAGAAAACTCTATTCAGGCACTAACATGAATTTTTCTCCTCTGGTCCAAATCCCTTGTCATTCCCATTACGCTGTTCCTCCAAGGGTCAGCAGCCAAGCTCATCCCACCGTCACACCGGGGTGGCTCCTTCCCTCCCAACAAGCACATGTGGGACCACAGTGGTGTCTGGTGGTGCTGTTGGATCCACCAGAACCTGCTGACATCATAGAACCATAGAATGGTTTGGGTTGGAAGGGACCTTAAAGACCATCTCGTTCCAGCCCCTCTGCTCTGGGCAGGGACACCTCCCACCACACCAGGTTGCTCAAAGACCCCTCCAACCTGGCCTTGACCCCCTCCAGGGATGAGGCAGCCACAGCTTCTCTGGGCAACCTGGGCCAGGCTCTCACCACCAGGATCCATCTTCCCCGCCAAACTCAACCCCAGATCAAGCCCCCTCCTCTACACAGCGACCAGAAAGGTTTGCGTGATGGTGAAACCACCTTCAGCAAGCAGGAGGCCTGGGCAGAAACAGCCCCATCCTGTGAAACCTGGGCTTAAAGTCTTCCCCTTCCATATGGTTATTAAAAAAGCAAAACATCCCAAATCCAAACAAAAAACCCAACCCTCCTTCAGAAATTACACAAAACAAGGAGACATCAGACAGCCAAAGGTCAAACAGCCAGCGCTCTACCAGGATGCCAAAGAGCCACATTCAAATCAGTAAATATTTATTTAGGCCATGTTGTACAGTTTAGTAAATACAATTGCAGAGCTCCTGGGGTGGTTTCTGATCTCCTGAGCATTGCACCCAAGGAAAGTTCCTGTCTTGACAAATGGACGTTTTCCAACAGGAAAATGAGTCAATCAGGAGATTCTTCTGAAACCATCTCATTCAACAACACGCAAAAGGTACAGAATACCAAGCCTCAAAACAAAAAAAGAAATAAATACAGCTAGTTTCTCCCAAAAGAAACAGCTGAAGAAAACCAGGCTGACAAAGCACACAACTTTCAGGATTTAAGACACAGAAGCTCAAGACCAGCCCAGGTAAAGAGGAGGCCCATAACTGCTGGAGGCATCAGCTCCTCCAACGCCACTATGTCTGTACCTGACGCTTTTGGCCATAGCTGCCCCCAGCACAGATTTAGGGTGACCCACCTCACCCAGAGGTTGAGGAATGCCCATTCAAGCTCTTTCCACATCAACCCAGCAGCTCTAACGACAAAATTCCCAGCAGAGTCAGAAAGATGGGGAGGAGAGAGTCATGAAAAGTTCCTAAAACCTGTTTTTCCGTCCTAAGTGCTTTGGAAGAAACGCACCATCACCAAGGAGTTGCCTGCCTTGTATCCAAGAGTTTTACATGCAGGTGACACCATCCCTACACAAAACAACAAAAGCCACCAGATTTCTTATCGTTTCTATGGAGGGCAGAAGGGGATCTGTCCGCGTCCTGCGCCTTCAGCAAGCTCCCTGCAGCCTCGGAGCGAGCAGTGAGAGCTCCCAGCACCCCACCTCCACCTGCTCCCACAAACCTGGGAAGGAATACGCCGAAAAACACTTGAGAGCATTCAAAGAGAATATTCTTCAATAGGTTGAAAGGAGCATTTGGTGAGAGCATCGCATCAAAGAAGTCAGAGGTCTTCCACCCCACACACGTTCACAGAGCCACAGAATGATACAGGGCTAGAAGGGACCTCTGGAGATCATCTTGTCCAACCCCCTGCCAGAGCAGGTCCACCCAGAGCAGGTCCCACGGGAACGTGTCCAGGAGGGTTTGAATGTCTCCAGAGAAGGAGACTCCACCACCTCCCTGGGCAGCCTCTTCCAGGGCTCTGCCACCCTCACAGGAAAGAAGTTCCTCCTCATGTTTAGGTGGAACTTCCTATGTTCAAGTTTATTCCCATTCCCTCTTGTCCTGTCACTGGGCACCACTGAAAAAAGCCTGGCCCCATCCTCCTGACACCCACCCTTTAAGTATTTATAGGCGTTGATCAGATCCCCCCTCAGCCTTCTCTTCTCCAGACTAAAAAGATTCAAGTCCCTCAGCCTTTCCTCATGAGAGAGAGGTTTTAGTTCCCTCATCATCTTTGTAGCCCTCTGCTGTACCCTCTCCAGCGGTTCCCTGTCCTTCTGGAACTGGGGAGCCCAGAACGGGTTCATTCAGACAACGGCTACAAGCGAGAAGTGAGATGACTGCATATTGAAGTTAATGAACACACACGTGGAGGAAAGAGAAAGAGGCCAAAAATCACATTCAATCCTAAACTCAGATTTACTAAACTTGAAACTCCAACAGCTGTCAAAATGTTGATTTTCCACACCATGAGTTATAGAAAAAAAAACATAACGAAAATCTCAGGGGAAAGAATAAGAAAGAAACATCTTAATTTAAAAAACAATAATAAAAACCTGGAGTAGGAGATGAAAGAGACGTTTGTCAGCAAAGCTTCTCCAAAGCAGGGCTGGATTTGATGGCACAGGCAGTTAAAAGGCAGCATTCTGGAAAGAGCTGATTTGATTTGGCTGTGTTGCTACTGAGAAAAAAAAAACAAAACACAACCTAAACCAGCTCGAGCGTGCATTTACTTCCCCTTCATTTCACTAATCCTACCCAGAGCCCTAGACGAGGTGCAGCCGTGTTTACCGCCAGCGATTCTGCTTCAGGCTGTGCTCTACCCAGGTGAACCAGCACCTTCTGGGGCTGCTCTTAACTTTTCCCAGCTGTGTTTTGCCGCCGGTCCTGAACGTCTCCACCTGGTTCTGCAGATGGAGCAGCTGCAGTTAAAGGCAAACACCTGGCCCACGTTCCAGGGGAGCTCAGAGCTACAGCAGCTCCTGCCCTACTTAAGGCTGTATCAGTATTTGGATTACAAATGCTGCATTCGTGGTTCACAACTTGGCTGTTTTGAGCCCAAGTAACCCAAAACAGCCTTGAGGAGAAGGACTTGGGGGCGTTGGTGGATGAGAAGCTCAACACGAGCCGGCAATGTGTGCCCAGAAAGCCCCCCACATCCTTGGCTGCATCCCCAGCAGTGTGGCCAGCAGGGAGATGGGTAAGGGGAAACCTGCCCCTCTCTGGGGCACTGTGTCCACCTCTGGGGTCCCCAGCATCAGGACACAGACCTATTGGAGAGGGTTCAAAGGAGGCCACAAAGATGCTGTGAGGACAGGCTGAGAGAGTTGGGGGGGTTCAGCCTGGAGAAGAGAAGGCTCCAGGGAGACCTTTGAGCCCCTTCCAGTCCCTCAAGGGGCTCCAGGAGAGATGGAGAGGGACTCTTGGTCAGGGAGGGGAGCCACAGGATGGGGAGGAAGGGTTTTAGACTGAAAGAGGGGAGATGGAGATGAGATGTGGGGAAGAAATTCCTTCCTGTGAGGGTGGTGAGAGCCTGGCCCAGGTTGCCCAGAGAAGCTGTGGCTGCCCCATCCCTGGAGGGGTTCAAGGGCAGGTTGGAGGGGGCTTGGAGCAACCTGGTCTGGTGGGAGGTGTCCCTGCCCAGGGCAAGGGGTTGGAACTGGATGGTCTTTAACTCCCTTCCAATCCAAACCATTCTATAATTCTACGAAATGCTGCACGCTGGGGTTTTAGTTCAGCATGACTCTAAGTACAGTCAATGACCGTGGTCAGCTTTCCACTCACCAGCCACCAAGAAAAACCTGAAGTAGGGGGAAGAGCTGGGTGATAGATACACCACCAATCCTACTCATGGCTGTAGACAATCATCAGATGCCCCAGTGATCATATACTCCCAACCAAGTGCAATCCTTGCACAACAGCTTTGGGTTGCGCCAACCCAACCAGGGCTGTTGGTGGGACTCAGCCCAGTTGGGCAGCATAAACTGTGTCACTAACAGATGCCAAATACACATCCTCTAGGGAATGTCATTATAAGCAGAGCAAGAGAAGTACCAAAAACTGTTTTCTGAGGGCTTTGCAGCAGCCATTTCAAATATCGCCTCTCTTTCCATTAATACACCAGCCTCAGCAGGCTTCTAGTCCAAGAGTTCATTCTTCTTCTTGGAGACTTCTTACAACTAACACACGGGCATAATACATCTACCTGATTAGCTGTGCTGCTTCAGCACTTTTCACCATTCTCCTGCAAGTCCTTGTTCAGTGAAGACAATATTTATATTAGGAACACAAGAATATGCAACTCTGCAACTACAAACTGTGGGGACAGAGAGTGCACTTAAAAAAAACCCAAACAAACCCACTTCCCAAGAGGCTCCAAAAGTTTGGATGCTGCAGCATCAGTAAGAGGTGGTATCTGTTACTCAACAGTGATTCTTAGATGACATGAACCTAATTCAGAATGACAGTCGTATGGGGAAAAAAAATCCATGAGATGTAATAAACTTCTGGAAGAAAGAAGATAATTTGAGGGCAAAAATTAGATCTTGCAAAGCCAAACTGAGAGGAATTAGTTCCAGAAAGCCTGCGGGGTCAACTTGTATCGACTATAGAAGATCCTTGTGCAAATTAAAAGGTTTTCCTGCTTGTTTCAGCATATGGAAAAGCTGAAAATTCACCCCCTAAGGTTCGCACCAATGACAGAGGCTGTGAAATGCCAGGAGTCTCAGGGATGGGATGTTTGAATGGTAAGAAGTGTTGGCCCACTAAAATTCTTCCATGTGTCCAGGAGTCGAGTCCAATCAAACCAACATTTGTGGAAAAGCTCCTTTTGGGACCCGTTTCCAGCCACCTGCATCCTTGTGTCTCCTGGGTGCTGAGCATCCCCCTTGCCTTGGCCGCTTTATGGGGCATCTCTGCAGGAGAACTTTATGAGGAAAATGGAGCACGGCTGTCTTCTTGACCCATGCAGAACAGCTAATCCCAGAGGGATAATCCCTCTTTAATGAGGAAACAATAGGACCTTTGATAACGCATATACATTTTACAAAAGCCCTACTAAACCATTCCTTACTCTCTGGGACTGGATGACAGACCTCTAAAATGAATTTTGTCTGTGCCTGTCTCAAGCTGCGTAAGGTAACACGAGGCAGGGGGAGAAGACGGCTCCTTCTTGTTTGCAAGACACCGTAAAATCTGTACCAGCGCCGGAGGCAAATTTCCCGTGCCCACTGACATCTGTGTGCCAGCCCTTCCGCAGAATGCCTCATCCTCTGCCTGCCCGAGGAGCCAGAGGACACTGCAATCTCCAGCTCACCCGGCTCCATCTCTCCAACTCACAGCACACCTCCTGCATGCCAAAAATGGGACCCACCATGGTACAGCCAACCTGACCCCAAGAAAGGGGACCAAACCCACCAGCTGATTTCATAAAATCAGACATATGGACATGGACCTGTTGGAGTGGGTCCGGAGCAGGCCACAGAGATGCTGGGAGGACAGGCTGAGAGAGTTGGGGGGGTTCAGCCTGGAGAAGAGAAGGCTCCAGGGAGACCTTAGCGCCCCTTCCAGTCCCTAAAGGGGCTCCAGGAGAGATGGGGAGGGACTCTTGGTCACAGAGGGGTGCCATAGGATGAGGGGGAAGGGTTTTAACCTGAAAGAGGGGACATTTAGATTAGATCTCAGGAAGAAACTCTTTGCTGTGAGGGTGGTGAGAGCCTGGCCCAGGTTGCCCAGAGAAGCTGTGGCTGCCCCATCCCTGGAGGGGTTCAAGGCCAGGTTGGAGGGGGCTTGGAGCAACCTGGTGTGGTGGGAGGTGTCCCTGCCCAGGGCAGGGTGGGGGTTGGAACTGCATGGGTTTTAAGGTCCCTTCCAATTCTAACCATTCTATGATTCTATGATAAACAACTGTGAGATGGCAGGAACTTTGTCAAATCCAACCTGGGCTGCAGTTGAGCTGACGACCTCCAAGCTGAACCTTCAAGCCCTCTGCTAAACTAAGAGTCAGCGCCACATTTTGCATTTAAAAAAAAACATTAGATTTGAAAACAATTCCTCATTACAACTTAGGTATAGAAATCCACTTTATGCTCTTTATACAAAAATCCTCAGACACTTGTCTTCTGACCTCACGAGACCCTTCTCCAGCACCAGAGAAGAACCCAATGAATTGACATTTCAACACTTTCTTTCACCCTCAAAGTATAAACATGCAACTGCTGAGAAAAAACAGTGATGCTCTGACCTGACACCACCACTCCTGTCTAGGGATAATTCCTGCGCTGTATCAGTGACTGGAATTACCGGAGCTTTGCCAACAGCTTAATGAGATGGAAACTCACGCTCCCACTGCCAGAATTTGTTTGTCGGGATATAAACTATTTGGATGCTCCGAATATTTTGCTTCTGTGTTATAAAACAGGTGCGAAGAAGTGCATCTCCATTCAGGGAGCCGCCGCTGGGAGAAGCAGGGCCATTTGGACACTACCATCGGTGACACATTTAAATTCCTGGTGTGTGGCATGTCCGCAGGCAGATCTGTCCCTTGGCTCGTCCTCACCTCCGTTGTTCCTGCTGATCCACAGACTCACCCCATGTTGGAGAAGCAGAGTTGGCAGAGACAAGGCTACATGGTCACCTGAACAAGCCCACACAGGCCACCGCTTCTCGTCCCATCTGGGTATTTTTGGTTTTCAAAGAGGGCCTACAGGAAAGCTGGGGGGGAAGACTCTTGATCAGGGAGGGGAGCCACATGATGAGGGGGAACGGTTCAACTGAAAGAGGGGAGACTGAGATGAGATCTGGGGAAGAAATTCTTTATTCTGAAGGTGGTGAGAGCCTGGCCCAGGTTGCCCAGAGAAGCTGTGGCTGCCCCATCCCTGGAGGGGTTCAAGGCCAGGTTGGAGGGGGCTTTCAGCAACCTGGTGTGGTGGAAGGTGTCCCTGCCCAGGGTAGGGGGTGGCACTGGATGATCTTTACGTCCCTTCCAACCCACCCTATTCCATCTGGAGAATGGGCTTCTCCCTGGCCTTCAGAGCAGGAAGACCAGCAATGGCTGTAGAAATCCTGCATAAAGGAGTGGAAAAAACAACTTGCTGCAAAATTGTGCTAAGGGAGTCTTCGTACAGGGGAGAGCAGGGTGGTTGGTGTGGCTGGGGAGGCACTAAGTACTGCTGCAGCCCAGGGACACTGCGCAGGGAGATGCCCCTCCAGGGGCTGTTCCCAACAGGACTCACTCACTGGTCACCGGGCATAGGAAATATTCCCAAAATACCAACGGGCTTTAACTGAATGGGGCTCTTGGAGCCTCGATGGTGGCTGGGTCACGTCTGCCTAGAGTTCACCTGAAGCAGGACCAGCTCTGTGTGGTGCTGCCAGGTTCTGCAGGTCTTCCTGTGCCACCTTACACCACCAAGAGCACCATCAGGGCACTAAAGTGCAGTGCTGGTGGGAACTGAGGCAATCTTTCTTGATACATGCAAAAGGGAAAGTGGAGATCCTATGCCATTCATACTATCTTGTATGGTATCTGTGAGGCTGAAGCAAGAATTTCTGCAGACAATCATCAAATGGTTTGGGTTGGAAGGGACCTTAAAGCCCATCCAGTGCCACCCCCTGCCCTGGGCAGGGACACCTCCCACCACACCAGGTTGCTCCAAGCCCCCTCCAACCTGGCCTTGAACCCCTCCAGGGCTGGGGCAGCCACAGCTTCTCTGGGCAACCTGGGCCAGGCTCTCACCACCCTCACAGCAAAGAAGTTCTTCCCCACATCTCAGCTCAATCTCCCCTCTTTTCTGACCCTGAACTGTTCATACACCATCAGAAAAGTCATCATCACTGATGGAGGATCAAGGAGATGTAGTAAACAATGTTCAGGAGTAGTAACTGAGCGTACAATTGTTATTTTATTTTTGCGAGCATATTTTATCATAAAAATATAACAGTTTTCATTCCATTAACTTTGTATCAAACTTAGCTTTTTAATTAGAGCTACAGGGCTCGAGGGAAACTGCTGTAATTATTAAATGGGAAATAAAAACTGATAAACACAGTAGCTAGAGTGATTTAAGACTTAACATTTAAATAAAACCGATAGCAGGCAAATCAAGAAACATCTAAAAATTACCTGCTCGACAGTTTGTGTGCTCTGGTAGTTGTTTACCCATTCACATGCACAAAGAGGTTTTATTTTTCCTCTTGCTAAAATCAATAGTACACAGGGTGGAGGGGGGTGGGGAGAAGCTTTGCTCAACGAGACAAACAAATTAAAGAAGATAAAGAGAGACAAGTGCCTGTGGACGTTTTCGGGGTGTCGCTGTGCAAATCCAGTGCAAGGCCGAGCAGGAGCTGTTAGATACGGACGGGAGGGATGGCAATGATAACATCAAAGCGGGTGCAGGTCGCCTCTGCAAGGTCCTCATCCATAAGCTTTCCAACGGAGGGGCATCTGCTGCTGCCCAAGGCTCTTCCTAAGAAGATCCCATCAAATTAACTTCTAGGTGCTCAGCGTACCCAGATGCAGAAAGCACACCACACTTTCACAGAAAAAAACATCCCTTGGGGGAATAAAAGGCACCAACCAGTGTATTCTGCAAGGTGGAGACTCAGGTAGAGCAAGGGCACTAATCTGGAGCAGGGGATTTCGCAGCAGAGGAGTAAATGAACAGCAGTAAATGGATGCAGGCAATCCACCAAAAATTCAATTTTGTGCAACACTGATTTGCATCCCTGATACCCCATAATCAAATTTACAAGCTCTATGAACACGCCACTGCCCGCGTCTCCGAATTCTCACCTCTCCTTTCTTTGAATGACTTTATCGATGAGTGGTGGCTTGGCTGGAGAAACAGATACACGGATGACAGCAGAGACCACTTAAGAATCTGTTCCCACCTCTGTGTTTCTCCATCCCTCATCCCTGAACCATTTCAGCCCTGCGAAGGACCAGAGGACGCTCTCCCAGATCTGCTAAACTAGTTTGCTTCGTGGTTGTCACAAATTTGCCCAATTTATTTTTTTTCTGGAAACTGTCCTTAAGATTGCTGCCTTTGCTCTCCATCTCTAAGCAGATCTCTTGGCAAAAAAATACACCGGTCCCAGGACGTGGGTGGCTCCGCAATGAGGATATGGAGTTTAATACAACTTCCATTTATGAAGGGGAAGGAGAAGGGAGTGGGGAATGCACAGAAAGCTAGAAACCTGGATGCATCAGCTTGTACACGTACCTAACCGTGGCACAAACACTGATACACGCTCCAGGATGTGCTCAAACAGGAGTGTTGAGACCGACACAAACAATCTCAAGCCAGGCTTGAAGGTTTTCCAGTTTAGGACTGGAAATGCATCTCTAAAAGAACGTTCCTGAAGACGCCAGAGTTTCTCAGCAGAACGTAAAGTACGGCTTGTATCGTTACTCACCACGGGAAGGTGATCCATCAGCATCTGTAGTGCGAAGAGGGAAGCAAACAGCAGAAGGAAAGCAAAGCGCTAGAAAGAATTCCTGGCTCGAATTCCCTGCTTTAAATCTCCGCGTGAAGACGGGCCGTGTGCTGCGGAACGCCACGCTCCCGGCGCGAAGGCAAAATGGGCACAAGGCTTCCATCCAACTCGGGCTTAATGGCAGAGAAGATAGATCTGCTCTTTGAGAAAAAAATCCCAATTGTTGATTTCTATTTCGTCTGGCGATGGAGCAGAGTATTTCTCCCTCCTGCCTGCCAAAAGCAGTGGAAGTACGATGTACTCTCAAGCAATTACAGGAGCTCAGCCCAGAAATGGCTTCGTTTCAAACAGAACAGGAGATGCAAAAGTGGGGAGCGGCTCCCTGACCAACGTTTAACCTGCCTTCAGACCTGGGGATGAAAAGATGCTCTCCGAAACAAACCACAGCTGTCTGCCTCCAATACCTGTCCAATTTGTCTCCCTTTGGTCTCCCCTAAGCCTGCTAACACCTCCGTCTCCTCCGGCTGGCAAACCCAGGGCAGCACGGCCCCAACTCAGCAGCCGTGGGCAGAAATTGCCCTCCTACAGAGATGCTCGGTTTGATACAGGCATTTTTTTGCCGGACTGATGTCTCTCTGACTCCCCAGAAAAAAGCGGCTAACGCTTGGCCATGCCAATCCTAAATACACAGCCTGGGTTCTGCGGTACGCCTGGAAGCGTTCAGTATTCTGATTATGGGTAGAACAGCCACAATTATCCCAATAAAACTATTACTATATTGGGCCTTAGATCATAAATAGAACTTAATAGATTTTATTACATCCCAGGAAGCAAGAGCTACAGAAGAGAAAGTATTGCTAAGAGCGCATTGCTACTACCTATCAATTTCTCCTAAACACTCAGCACTTAAGAAATACCCAAAGAAACACGCTGCTCCCACAGCATAACTATTTCAAATTCCCTCTGAGCTCTTCCCTTTTAGCCAACTCGCATGGTACGTTTTAGTAGCTGAAAATTAAAGGGTCACAATATTGAGCCTTCAGGTATCAAGTTCACAATGGAAATTGCAGCTGACACAGAAAGGGCGCTGCTGAGCGCGGCGGTAATAATTCTGTTGCCTCGGAGCTGGAAGCAGCTCCCTGACACAAAGTTTGTTATTTAACTCAGCGAGAAATGAAAGAAAATGCCACCGCCGCGGATTTACGCCTTACACAGCTTCTTTCAAATCATACTCCGAAACTGGAGCGGCAGTAGCAGCGAGAGCCTTTAGCTCAGGCTGCAGCATCCCCTTTAATCCAAATAACTCCCTTTCAAGTGCCGGTGTTGGCCATAGCCTAAATAAGGGCTGCTCATCCTCCAAGCCCATGAAGGTCTTCTGCTGGAGCCCAACCTCCAGACACCTTCACGGGAGCCAAACACTATGTGCCTGGGATCCAACAGAGAAATCCAGAATGTCCCACAGCCACCAGCCCAAGCGGCCCCACGGAGAAGGGCAGGAGCAAGGAGGGCTCCTGCGGGGCCCCGGGAAGCTGGCCAGCTACTCCTGCTTCCCGCTTGCCCCTCCTCACATCATCCAGGAAAAGCCATCTTGCCACCCCCGGGGACTCCCCACCTGGCCCCGCTCCGCGGTGACAGCCCAGGCCTGCTGTTATCTCCCAAACAGATGCATTTATTCTCTTGAGAGACTCCCACGTCTTATCTTGCTGGCGGTTTCCAAGCGTCGATCGCCAAGTCCAGCTAAAACCACTTTAAGCTCCTGGAGGCGCCTATTCCTGAGAGGGATTGGGCTGGGGAGCGAGGCCGTGGGTCCCCCCTCGCCCTCCCGCCGGGATGGGTATGGAAAGCACCCCCCGCATCCCGCTCCGGTGCCGCTGGAAGCAGGACCTGGCACGGGAAGGGATGTACAGTTTACAAAGATCCCTCCCTTCACGCAAATTTGCCTCTCAACACATGGCCAAACTCTCACGCAATAAATTAACTATTTGGCAGCCAGCGAACTAGCGCTGGAGCCAAACCAATTAGGGTTTAATGTGATCCCAATTTCCTATTTCTGAGACGGGGGTCGGAGAAGGGGGGAGAGAAAGGGGGAGAAGAGGAGGGAGGGAGAGCGAAGTAAATCCCCTCCCGGTTTATAAATCCTTGCCAATCATCCCAGATAAACCTGTCACCCACAGCTCTGAATCTGTACTCGCACTCGCGTGCTCCAAGGGACGCTCTGGGAAAAGGCGCATCGGACGCAGCCAGCCTGACTCCCGACATGTGTTTTCCATACTTGGGAAATTCAATCATTTAAAAAATATTTACCAAGCTTTGTCTTTAATTAGAAAAACATGACGACGGATAAGGCAAGTTATTGTTTCTAAGCTAGAAATGTCAGAGATCCTAATGATGTCAGAAGATAAACCCCGTTACCGACCCACGTACACCACTGCCAGGGCGGCAAATGTTTCGGAGGGCTATTTTTCTTCTCCCCTCAAAGTTCGGTGCTAAAGCAGTCAAAATTCATCAGTGGCTGATGGACCCCACCAAAACTCATCAAGGAGGAGGAGGAGGGAAGGCTCCTGCCTGCAGATCTTCCCGTCGGGGTGTGCTAATGCAAAAGAGCTCGCCCAGTGGGGGAGGAATTTGGGAGCCATTTGACTTCTTTGTGTTTTAACATCCCGACTGCAGCACCTCCCCCGCACACGCAATTACCTGCCATCACCTCAGATAAGCAAATTCATCTCATCCACACCTGGAAGTGCCTCAGGCTGAGATATCCCCATCCTTTAAAAAAGTGATAAATTAAGTTGCTGCCTAACCAAGACCCAGTGAACTGGTTTGCTCCCAAGAATATACCTTAAAAATGTTGTCTTCCACAACACTCAGGAAAGAAAAGAAAGTTGACCCTGCTCGGAGCCGACAACCAGAGCTCTGCCCTCCCAGGACAACGTGTGGCCGTAGAGATGTCACCACCACAGCCTCTCTTTCATCTCTGATGATTCCGACACCTCCAGCCAGACGTAGGGACACCCGCAGGCAGGACACATGAAAACTGAGAAGTATAAAGACAATATTTGTTGGCCAACAGACACAAAAGAGAGCTGGGATGCAGCTCCCGAGGAGGTATCTGAAGAGTCTTTGACTCCAGGTCAGGGAGTGTCCCCGGGTGGGCTCCCCAGTGCTGCCCACCACCAACCCAGTCCCCCCAGCGCCAGCGACTGATCCACCCTACCATCCCTCACCCTGCTCAGACCGTGTACACCAACCACCCACAGCCTCCCTGTCGGCTTTCCTTTAGGATTTGATACCTCCTTCTCCTCCTGCTGTCAGAAAGGCTGTGATAAAACCCATACAAGAGCCAGGCGGGAGTGTCCCAGGTGATGTATTTGGAGGAACTTGCTGCTACAGCAACTCGGTGCGCTATTAGGAAGCGACAGACCAACTCCCAAGAGATTAAAAAATACAGATGTATTTAGTGCAGGGAGAAGCCGGTATCGATGCTCACAAACTGGTGTATCCATTGAGTTCACTCGGAGAAAAGCAGCAGTAATTCTTCGAGCATTCCCTAAGTGTTCGTTTGGTTATTTTATGACATCCACAGACAAAAATGGCTAATGCTACAATTTCCATTCAAAACCACACCCGTAATGAGAGAATTCTGTAATATTTCAAAAAGCTTCAAAGTGTCACCTATAGACCCAAAGCCAAGACAAGAGCATGCAATTTATCTTCCAAAAATCTCCTTGCAACCCAAGGTTGTGGGCTATTATCAGCTGCTGCCTTAAATACCAACATAAATCTGCAATAGAGAAAATCCCTGCCTGAACAGTCTGATCCTTTAAATTCCTTTAAATTCTACCAAGACTGCAAAGCACATCTTCAGGGAAAACACATGTGCAGATTTTGACCTCCAAGTCCAACTGCCAGAGAAGTTACTACCTGTAGAAGTTAGTGCTTCTCTCATGAAACGGAGTAAAGAAGGTATTAGCTGAGCTCTAAGGACAGGGTCGATTAACCTGGAGCACACAAACACAGCCAGAACGATGACACCTTCCCAGCTGCATCAGACACGGGTGTGCACACACGTGGGACGCGGCAGGAAGGGACAGGAAAGTGAAAGGGACACGGGGACACGAGTTTTCTGCTGCAGACACTGCCTGGACAAGTGCCTTCAGGAAGGCAGTTTTCAGGCTGGAAGAGTTCCACGTAAATCTGACTGCTTTCAAAAATCAGTCCATTCCACTCTCCCAAACACCAGTGCGAGGGAAGGGGAACACCTTAAGCCTTCGATTTTACAGCAAATGAAAATCAAGAGCAAGTTCCTGAAAGATCCATTTTCATTTCTGCCCACTGGAAATACCCACGTAAGAAAGGCACGTTCATGAGAGCCACTGTGTGCCTTAAACCAAAATGGAACATCCCAAAGTTTCAAAGCATTCCCAAATTTCTCCTTTCTTTCTGCATCATTAGTTTCACACTGAACCACTCTCGCAGATGAAAATACTTGACATGGTTGTGATTTAGCAGCAACTCAGAATTGGCTAACGGTTTGAGGTAGATCAAGAGGCTGAATTTTAGCAGCATTTAATCATTCCCAATTTAAGGACTTACAAGGTGATTTAGCAAAATAATTAAAGGGCGACTTAATTACAGATTTGGAAATGACAAGATTCACACTAACTTACTGTAAGCTATCCTAAATCGATATATATATATAAACACGAAACACATAAACACACACCACTCAAGGATTTGCACGCTCCCCACCTGAGCCCGTAACTCCTCGGCCCAAGGTCCCTTTGCAGCCGTGGCTCCAGTGAGCCATGGGGTGCCCTTTCAACACACAAACAGATAGAAAACATTTGGATCCAGAAAAATATACCAACACCCACACTCCTAAAAGCTACTGCGTGTATCAGAAACACACAGATAGACAGAGAGGTGGATGGAAGAGGCTAGCCCATAGTCAAAATTTCCCTCTTCTCGAGTTTAAATATTCCCAATGCAGCTTTCCTCAACTGGCAGTAATTAAGCCTGGAGAAGGTTGACTTGTCCTGGTCCTGGAGCCCTCGAGGTCTCTGCCTGAGCAGGGGTCCCAGCTTGGGGAGATGCCGGTCACAGCCCGGTCCGATCCAGGAGCACTCAAAGGGTATCAGCAGGATTTTCTAGTACTTTCCACCAGTTGCACAGGCCCAGAATTTGCCCCTGGTGTCACCCCCGGCTCTTTGGGCTATGATCCAGGTATTGTCAGGGGGTGATCGATTATCGATAGCGTTCCGAAGCAACAGGGAACATGGAAGGCAGGTGCATTAAGGGGTTGCCATAACGTTCTGGTCCGTTGCCCTCCCCATTCTTTCTCCTCTTATGTTAGGTTGTTCTGTGGCCCAGGGGGGGAAATTACGCCAAGCACCGAGTGGCTTACGGTGGGGGGGGGCTGCACCACCACAACCACTTCTCTGTAACACATACCCAAAGAAATCAAGCAACCTCCTGCCGTTGCCAGTGACTGCATTTATAATACAGCGGAAATCACTGCCGTATCACTAATGATAACCAAGGCAATGCATATAATTGGTGCTTATAAAAATTATGAGTCTACAGCTGATTATTCACTTTCTCAGAATCACAGAATCTTCTAGGCTGGAAGGGACCTTAAAGATCATCTTGTCCAACCGTCAACCTAATTTTGACAAAAACAAACACCCACACAACACAAAGAGCCCAAAGATAAAAATCCAACAGTGCTCCTGGGCAGACACTAGGCCCAAGAACTAAGTGATGTCTTGCGCCAGCGTTCAGCCTGTTCAATAACTGGCACTAACATCGTTACCTGCTCTGTCTGTAAAGCTGCCGAAGGCTGTAGCGCGTATCGATGTGCTTATCCCTGTAAAACAGCTGTATGGCTCACCGGGGTTATCATTAGCACTTCACCAATGGATGCTGAGCCACGGGCGTATTAGAACTGCATAAGAAATGATGCTTTATCTGCCGCTGAGTCATCCGGAGCATCCCAGGTGCTTGTCACCCTCTCTCGCCTGGGGCGACGGCCTTGCTGGCGTAAGGGCAGCGCAATCCCTTCCTGACCCGGTTCTGTCAATGGCACCCAGGTGAAAAGCCCCACTCTGAGACATGGTTTAATAATGCAAAACCGAGCAGGGACACATACGATTATACACATCCCACCCACAACCCAGAAAAGCATTCAAACAACTTGCCAAAGGCTGCAGAAAGTGCCACAGCTGAGATGGGAGCTGGTTTCACATACCCACCCCGAAGCTACGGCTTTAGGCACGAGGTTGCCATCTCCTTTAGCTTCAGTTATTTTTAAGCAGGATTTCAAAGGCCTGTCTTTCCTCCCAGTGCTCAGCCCAAGAGAAACAGGGAACCTGACCAGTCTCTGCATACACCACCAAGCTGTACCATGAGCAGACGTGCTGGGTGGGATCTGTTTCATCTAACTCCTCGTTGCCAAAGTCTGAGCCAGCTATCCCAGACTCCCCTTGCAGGCAGTGAAAAAGCCCAGGCACCTCCAGCGCCTAATTCATCTCACCCAGAGAGGAGTGTCTAAGACTGGTGAGATGAATCGCCCTCAGAAGCGCCTGTTCCTTCGCTGCGACTGCAAAGGGATCTCGGAGAAAGGAGACCAGGCACAGAGAGCTGACTTTTGGACAGCGAGGTTAATGCAGATGATCTCACCCAAGCTCCTTCTGTGGGGACTTTTCTTCCCAGCAGACAAAACGAAGAGCTCTCCCTGGCAGAGAGGGTAGGAGCCCATCAATCAGGTACCAGGGTTCTGCAAACCCACGTGGACGTTAGCAGGGCTGCTGTGCCCTCCTCCCACCGCACTTTCCACATGAGCGTCAGCCTCTATCTCTACGTTGCTGCCCTATGAGCAACCACACCTCCTTTTAAAATTCCCTCATTTCCTCTGAGCTTTGGGATGTGCTTTAACTGCTTTTTTCCCTTCAGTGAACTATGACTTATCGCCTCAAGGCTGTGATCCAGCCCATGTGGCCCATCCAGGCACTCAGCCTTGGACACCCTTGGACAACAGACATAGTAGATCCATCGGGCACCTCGCTCCTCAGCCTGGGATGGCTCACAGCCCACTCCCGACTGTGGAAAAGCAAATGCTGTGGGCACAATATGGTGAGAAGCACCGGTTAACCCTGCTCCTGAGCAGCTTCCCTGCTCTCCTGCTGCCCTGGCCGCTTTCGGACACAGCACGACTCTTCTGGAAACAAACCTATTCTAAGAAATTGATGAAAGTGCAGCTCCTCTTCCTCACCTTCCCAACCCCAAGTTGCAGAGGATGCTGCAAGAGACGGGCTTCACGTACACACACAATTGCCGGGTCACTGAGCCCACATTATGGCTCTGGCCACCACCAGACCCAGGTTTTGGCTCTGGCCACCACTGGACCCACCGACCATGCCGCGGGCTGGGGTAGCCCGGGGGCTGCAGGCAGTGGCCCCGCTGGTGCTCACCCTGCCCTGGGTCACGGAACCCCATCCAGCCTGGAAATTAAACATAGTCCCAGGCGGCCAGCCCGGGGGGGCTGCTGCTGGGCTGGTTTCGTAGGGGGGTGCCCCCCGAGGCCGCCCCCGGGCCCCGCCACCCGCCACCGTGAGGGCGACGACCCCCATGCGGAGGAACACCCGCCAAGCAAACACCTATTTTATACATTTTTACACGTAAAGGCGTGCAGCGGGAAGAGCCGGGCAGGGCGCAGCGCA
>VXAK01009530.1:117681-133408 GCA_013399435.1 Arenaria interpres
AGGGCTGGGGATGCATCCCAGTGGGGGACCCCGCATCCGTCCCTCCAGGACACACTGGTCCCACGAGCATCAGGAGGGAACACGGGGCTGCCACCTGCTCCTCACCCGCCGCCCAGCTGCCGGCTTGGGATGACAAAGTGACACCCACTTTGGGAGGCCGTTGGTTACCTGCCGGGCAGGGCAAAGTAAACCCATTAACGCCGGCAGCGCGTGGGTGGGAGCCGGGGCCGGGAGGATGTGGGCAGGCTCGATTACCCCCGTAAAATAAAAAACCAACAANACCGCAGGAGCTACAGGATGCTCGGGCACCAGCGAAGGGCTGCACCCAGCCTGGGGGGCCCAGCGTTTCCAGGGTGCCTGCACTGGGAAAAAATAGCGTATTTGAGTAAGGATTTGTGCTGAATATCTCCTTCTTTTGAAATCTAAACCCCTTTGCATTTAACCCGCCAACAGCCTATGTCGGGGCTTGCAGTTGCGGTGATTTAAAACGTGATAGTGAGCGGAAGCGGTGCCGGAGCCGAACGGGGAACCCACGGCTCATTGCAGGGGACGGGGCTGGGCGATGGGACGAACAAGCCGTGACAGCGACGGCCTCGTCAGGGAGAGCCGTCGGGCTCTTTTCCGACCTCGCTTCCTTCAAATTAGTTCAGTTGGCTGATGAGGTCGGCCAGAGCTGAGCTGGAGAAAGCCGGGGGAGGTTTCCTACCGAGTGACAACTTCAGGCTGAAGCCGGGAGGATGCTATCGGGTCCACCCGGAGGTCTGTGGGGACACGGGGATGGAGGCACGATGGCCAGGTCTGGGGGATGCCACCAGCCCTCCCGCTTCCCGGGCCGGGTCCAGCACCAGCCGTGGTGTCCAAAACATGCTCGTGTCTCGTGTCTGCACCGCATCTTGGCATCCCCTTACTAATTAAGCCCAATTGGATATGAAGTTTGGTGCACAGTTAATCAGACACCAATCTTCCCTAAGTGGTGGTTGGGATAAATAAGACAAACCCTGAATCTCTGCTATTGAAATGAAAGGTAGACAAAAGCCCAGAAACCCAGGCTCTGCACAAACAGACTCAAATAATCCTCTCCAAACCGGAAAAAAAAAAAAAGGAAATATGGGAGTTTTGAGGAAAAGCCATGCCCTGCTGTAATCGGGCAGGTTTTTAGAGCTCGGAGCAGGACTTGGCCTTTCTTCAGGGAAAGAACTGCGGAGCCCAGTGAGGGGTGGTGGGTTAGAGCAAGTTTTCCTGCCAGCTGATTTCCATCACGGATTTTAGCCGTTCTGCCCTGCCCATTTCCAGCTTGACAAAGGGGTTTGGCTGAGGATTTGTGTGCCCCCGGCATTTCTAAGAAATATTTGTATAATGTATGAGTGATAGAAAAGAAATTTTTATATAGGGATGTATGTAAAGCATACAAATATAAATAAATCTATAACATATGAATACATATTTATATAAGAAATATAAGAAATGTTTAATTATGTTATATACAGCGAGATAGGATGTTTCACGGCCACGGAGATGCTGTGCAGTGGGACTTGGAGGGGCTCATGGGTGCTCTGCCCGGTGCCTGGCACATGCGGTGGCCCCAGCTCCAGTCCTGGACACCTTCCTGCGGAGCTTTGCTTTCCTAGAAGGCTCTCCCTGCTGCCGTCTGGCCGGTCCCCAAGTGCCCACCTCTCCCCAGCCCCGATGCCACCGATGCCATCAGCCTGGAAGGGACCCCGGCGGTGCCAGGACTCCTTCCATCCCTGTGCCGGGGGCTGCCGAGCCCAAAATAAGAGCTGCTGGAGGGATGGGTTGTGGTTGGGTTGGTGGGTGTGTGACGAAGTGAAAGGACCCACGAGTGTCCTCCTCCTGCCCCGCCACATCCCCTGGCTCTGCCCCCCGGCAAAAGGGCTCCGGGTGTGGATAGAAGGTGCATAATCCAATTTGGTTATGGATTTTTTAATATATAATTTTGGGGAAAAAAATTAAAATCGGGGTGCACGGGGAATTAAAAATAGGTTTAACACCTCGACCTTGAATGCAGCCTTCTCCTCCCAGGCATCTCCTGCCCCAGACCCCCCCAGGCCGGGGCTCGCTGCCCTGGGATGCCGGGTGATGTGGCACAGGGTGGCTTTTGGTGGAGCAGAGGGGACATTTCAGCTGGGCAATGCCCAGTGTTAATTTGAAAGGAATTTCATTTTGGAAAAGACAAGGGAACAAGCATGTGACTTTTTTGTTCCAAACTCAGGCTTCGTTTTATGCGATAAACCACAGAGCTGGAGATAACAGAAACTGAAATAATGAATTTCACTGTTACCGACCTTAAAAAAAAAAATTAAAAAAAAAAAACCCATTAAATGGCAAATTCTGAAATGTCATGTTTTTTTCCGGCTGCTGAGCACAAAATCCAATCTGGAAGTGTCAGCATCTGAGACCCCATCAGCCCTGAGAGCCTGGGTGGAGGCTCTGGCGGGTCCCCGGCCGGATCCCCGTTGCTTTGGCTTCCTTGGAGAGTCCCAGCGCGGTGTTTGGGTGAGGACACCAGCCCCGTCGGCATCTCCAAGTGGCATCTGGGGCTCTGCCCAAAGCACCAGGAGGGCAAGGTGGGGGTTTTGGGGCAGTTTTGCTCACGGTGGGACCACCCGTCCCGGTCCCCGCTGCGATACGTGCCCCGGCATCGCGCCGCTCCCGGCCGGGGCCGGACCAACCGGCGGCACTGGGTGCCCCGGGAGCTCCACCGGGGAGCGGTGGGTAGCGCAAAGCCCGTATCAGCAATGATTTCCTGACAAACAGTGCGGCTCATTGTCTGTTCTCATTTATAAACTGCTCCACACCAGCCATCTGATATCCATTATTACAATTACAAACAACCCACAGTAACTCTCCAGCTGGTCAGCTCCATCCGAACAGCACTGCAGCCATTCAAGGATGCCATATGGTACCAGAGTTTCCAAAGCAGCATTGTCAATCAGCCTTATTAATTTCTGAGTTCATTTCTTTTCCTTTTAGGGATGTATTTCTTTTTTTTTTTTCTTTTTTTTTTTTTTTTTCCCTTTCTATATAAGACAGAGACACTTCTCTGGCCTTAATTTGGAATATGCAGCTTGACAGAATAATTGTAACATCTACATCTCCGAGGCAGCTGGCAGGGAAAGGAAGAGCCTGAACTCCGCGAGCAGCCCCCCGAGTAATGCTGCTCATGCAAGACCTCCAAGTGTCTCTTACCATATATACCACAGTGCGTGCCACGAGAATATTAAAAACCCATTAGATCCGGAGTGCCGGACACGGCTGGCTATTTTACTGCAGATGGAGGGTTGCTAATGGCCATTTCCCTTCGATCTCTTGGTCTCCTTTGAGCTATATTTATTTTTTCCCCAACATTTTGGAGCCTCCGGGTGGCATTATCGGAGACGGCTGCAGATGCTGAGGTGCTGCCGGCTCTGCCCGTGCCTCTCCTGTGGCCAGCGGGCACCCGGACGTGTCCCCTGGTGCTGCCGCCGTCGGGTGGACTCTCCTTTTGGGGTGATTTATGGGGAAAGAGCCGCTTTTGTGCCGAGCCGCTTTGGAGTGGCACTGTTGCAGCCGGCTGTGTCGGGTACCTGTCCCTGTGCTGTCACAGGTCGTGGTGACCCAAAGGGCAGTGCAGATGCTGGATGTGGCCGCTCCAAGCCCTGCAAACACATCAGGTTGCAGTGACCGGGCATTGCATCTCCTGCATTGGACAGGCTGAGAGGGGTGGGGGGTTCAGCCTGGAGAAGAGAAGGCTCCAGGGGGAACTTAGAGCCCCTTCCAGTCCCTAAAGGACTCCAGAAGAGATGGGGAGGGACTCTTGATCAGGGAGGGGAGCCACAGGATGAGGGGGAAGGGTTTGACACTGAAAGAGGGGAGATTGAGATGAGATCTGGGGAAGAACTTCTTTGGTGTGAGGGTGGTGAGAGCCTGGCCCGGGTTGCCCTGAGAAGCTGAGGCTGCCCCATCCCTGGAGGGGTTCAAGGCCAGGTTGGAGGGGGCTTGGAGCAACCTGGTGTGGTGGGAGGTGTCCCTGCCCAGGGCAGGGGGTGGCACTGGATGGGCTTTAAGGTCCCTTCCCACCCCAACCCCTCTATGATTCACAGCTGCTGGCTGCAGGGACTGGCGAGGTTTATTTTTTGCCTTGTTTTTGTATTTTAAAGCCAAACCAGCCATCACTAAGGAACAGTTTATTTTCTCAGCTGGAGGGGGCAGGATTTTGTGGTTCAGAAATGCCTGAACCCAGCTAAAACTCAACACCCGGCCTCCGGTGGGAGTTTCCTTCTCCGGGGATGGGAGAGAGGTGACGGGGGGAGTGGAGACGGGGACCTTTCAGGGTGAGCCACCAGCGTGGTACGTTCAAAGTGTCCCCGTGAAACTGCCTCAACACGCTTTCACATTTGGCCTCTCCTCAGTTGACCATTGGGTGCTTGTGTCCCAGATCAAGAGCTGCTTCTCAGGATACGGGAGTCTCCGGCAGCATCCCCAGAAGCACTGGGCTGCGGGTACTGGTGCCTGGGGGGGTGGCGGAGCTGCTCTGTGAAATCCATGGCCAGGGAAATAGGAAGCAGACCGAGAAGAGAGAGGAACATCCAGGAGCTCTCTGTGACGGTTGGCAGGGGGAGAGCAGCAGGTTTCGGGGGCCGTGCGTTATGCAGATCGCGTGGGATTATGTAAAATCTCTTTGTTCATCCTCCCCATCGAGGGCAAAGAGCTCTGTGGGGCTGGGACAGTTTTGGGGGGGTGGGTGTGTGGAATCTGCAGATGCACAGATGGTGGTGCTGAGGCTTTGCCTATAGGGACTGTGGAACAGGCAGGTCCTCCTCTACATGTCCCACAGTCCCTATAGGTATTTTCCTCATTGTTTTTAGCTTTTTGGAGGCCAGTCCCAGCCTTGGGGAGCCCAGTGGGGACCCAGCACCAAGCTACAGCCCAGCCCAGCCCTGCCAGGGGCTCTGCTCACCCCAGAGCATGGCCAGTGTCCACCTCCTGAGGGAAGCGCTGGGAATGCCACCCATCTCAAGTAGCATCTCTTCAATGGTGGATCTTCGCTAGTGTGGAATATTCACCTCTTCAGATGCCTACACCCAAGAAAAGTGGAGTCTACGGTGCTCCAACCTACGCTGGCTCCTCGGCATGGGCTGGGAGCCCCTTCCATGCAGTTATTCCATACCGCCATCATTTTTATCTTATCCCATGGGCACGCTTTGAAGGGTACATTGAACTGGGTGGATCGTTCGGTTTATTTCTGTGTATGATATCAGAAGACCACTTTCTGTTGCTGTTTCCTGCTTGCTTGGCTCCCAGCACCGAGCCCGGGTCCCCGCCGGGTGTAGCAGGATGCTCTGCCCAGGTCGAGGTAAAATAAGAATGTTGTCTTTAACTTCACCCTACTTGTATGAGTTTTCTGGTGGAAAACTAGCAGACGTGTGAGGAGGTCACACTGTCCATCGTGTTGAAGGACACTGAGGATTAGCCTGACTCAGCAGCCCCAAGAACAAATGTCACCGGGTGAGATGTGAGACCAGATGCTCCACAAGGTGGGATGTGAAACCAGATGTTCTCAAGAGGAACAAAAGAATGATAAAAATATACAGCGTTTTGCTGAGCTAGAAAGTTTGACTTTTAGCTACAAAGGAGTGGCAGTCGATCACTTTATGCTATAAAAGCCTCGTTCCATCTTTGGATGGGATGGATTCTGGTACAGCCCCTCCATAGGAGTGTTTGGAATTCCTCCCTTGAGAGGGGATGGCCCTCAAGGTTACTCCTGAGTGAAAGAGAGCTCCTCTCAGTCATCACTATGGGTGACTAACATCAATCTCTATAAAAATAATTACTTATGAAGCTCGCTTTGAATTATTGATTTAATAAATGATAATTATTGTGAACATCAGCTATAGCATTTATACCATGTAGTACATGTTCTGATTAACATCCTTTAGCCAGTTATCAATTATAATTTTTTTACTTTGCTTACACATATAGATATAGTTTGCCATTCTTAACCCCTGGGACACCTGGGACCCTGTAGCCGTGGTTTGGTGCCCAGCTCAGCCGCCCGTGGGGATGCTGCAGGACACAGGTGCTCTCCAGGAGGACATGGGGTGGCTTGTGCCCCCACCAGTGGGTTCCTGTCCTGAGTTGGGTGCCATGTGTGACCTGGTCTCACCGCTGTAGCTCGTTGTGGTGGTGCTGCGATGGTGGGGCAGCAGCCCAAACCCCACCCCGGTATCCGTGGGCCACGTGGGCTGTTCTTATGGCACTGCTGAATTTTCATCTGGCTTTTTCCCACTCCTCTGGACCTCCCTGGTGTGCAGATGCAGAAGGTTTCACAGCCCTGCGCAGCCTGCGGCGTTCCAGGAGGGCTGGAGGGCTGGGGTTGGGTGCAGGACCCCTCTCTTCTCCCCATCCCACCGCCATCCAGGACTGTGTCCCCATGCTGCCTCCAGCAAAGCCGTTCCTCTGGCAGCCTCTCCCCACAGGGCGCACGGACCTCCCTGTACCTGCTGGTTACACCTTTTTGCTTGAGTTTCTGCATTTGTGACATTTTCCTCGATTTTCCCGTGTCTTTTCCCCCCCCATCTCTCTCTGAACCACCCCGCACCTTCTGCAGGAGACAGCTCGCTTGCTCTGCATCTCCTTTGCAGTGGCCTTGGGGACATCGGAGCCCCCGCGGGGAGCCCCCGCGCCTCTCCCTCTCGCCAATCTGGCACAAACGAGTTTGTCCTTCAAGACGCGATGGTGCCGTGAGTCAGGCAGAGCCTGGCGTTGTGCAGCTCTATTGTTTCCCCGGGTTCTCGATGACACTTGTTCAAAGGAGCCCTCGCGGCCGCCACATTTCCCGTGGGTTGGGGAATGCGTTGGGAGAAGCCTCCAGGATCTCACGTGGCTCCTTCCAGCCCACCACCGCGGGGCCAGATGCTGCAGGGCCATGCAGTGCCCTGGGACCGGCCCGCAGCAGAAAGCCACCACTTTTGGGTTTGTTTTCCTTTTTCCCCTGGCCCTGATGCAATTTTACAGTTACCCCATTGTGCCCTGAAAAGCGTCCCGTTGCTAAACCCGTCCTCTTTCATGTCTCTGCCCAGCGCCGAGGCTCCGGGATCCACACCATTCCTCTGGCTTTTGCTTGAGGGTTGTTGGGATATTTTTCCCCCACAATTCTTTTTTTTTTTTTTTTTTTTGAGGGATGTTGCTGTTTTCTCAGCATTCTTCAATTATGATTTCACATACCTCCCGGAGCTGACTCACTGCTGACAACATCTTCTCTGCGTATCAGAGGGGGAGCCGAGCCAACATGACTTTCTGGTCTTATTCCTTCCTCTGCCTACACAGTTCCTCCTTCTCCCCGAGTCCTTCCTGACAAGCACGGCTTCCAAAGTGCCATCGCTTCTATGGGGACACCTTGCCACGAGCACGGTGCACACCTTGCCCAGAGAAGCTGTGGCTGCCCCATCCCTGGAGGGGTTCAAGGCCAGGTTGGAGGGGGCTTGGAGCAACCTGGTGTGGTGGGAGGTGTCCCTGCCCAGGGCAGGGGGTGGCACTGGATGGGCTTTAAGGTCCCTTCCAATCTGAACCATTTTATGATTCTATGATTCATCCAACATGTGGGCATTTTGCTCTGGACAAGTCCTGGCATCGTCCATGGCCATCTCTGCTGACACTACCTGGGCTTGGGGCAGAGTCTGGGCAGAAGAAGCCCCCGTGTTAGGACCCCTCCTGATATCGCAATTGCAATTTATGCTAACATTGATAGAGGAGAGAATATTTCCCTTTTTTCCCCCAAGTCCTGGAGGGTGTTGGAGGAAAACCAGTCTCTGCCAGCGGCCCTGCCCTGGAACTGCCTGCACTGGGGATGGGGAGCGAAGCAGACCCATGCACCGAGGTCAGCGTTTGCTCCAGAACCCGCTCCAGCTTTCCAGGAAACATCGGAGGAGGGAAAAAAACCAACCCACCAAACTTATATTTTCATCTGCAGCTGGAGCGAGGCCAGATTTTGCAGTGGGACGTTCTTTGGTGAAAATGGAACTGTTGTCTTCTGGCCAGCACCCGTTGAACGGCCTCTGCCGGCCACCACCGTGGGATGGCAGAGCCGTGGCCGGGAGGGGACAGCCAAGGGACACCAACCCGCTCCCCACCAAGTCCCCAGTGAGGTGTTGCCGGAGGGGACCGGCTGCCTCTCCCGCGTGCTGTGATCCCCACTTTGCTTTGAAAACTCTCCAGTGCTTTGTTCTCCCCCTGATAGAACCCATTTGGAGCAAATGCAGTCTGGGAGCGTCTTGCCAAGCTTTGGGGAGGCTGCTGTGAAGCATTAGCGGCAGATAAGGCCTCCTCGGGGATGGATGTCTGCCGAGGGACGTGATGGTGGCAGAGACTCTCCTCTTCTTGTCCCTGGCCTGCGGACACTGCTGACTGGGCAGAAGAGTCGGCAGGACCTCCACCAACTGGGGGATGCCAGCCTCTGCCTCACCTCCTTTCCTTGATGGGCTCCAGGAGATGACCCTGGGCTCCAGGAGATGACCCTGAACACAGCTGCTCATGCATCCCATCATGGATGGTCCCCTGCCTGCTGGGCACGCCGAGGTGCCCCAGCATCCCCCAGATCCATGGGGAGCTCGGTGCCAGAGCAAACAAGGGGCAAGGGCACGTGACTTGGTGGGAGTGGGGTTGGACTGAGCAAGGGGACAAGAGGAAATGGCCTCAAGCGGCGCCAGGGGATGTTTAGGATGGATATTAGCAAAAATTTTTACACTGAAAGGGTTGTCAAGCCTTGGAACGGGCTGCCGAGGGCAGTGGTGGAGGCACCATCCCTGGAGGTATTTAAAAGCCGGGCAGACGAGGTGCTGAGGGACATGGGTTAGTGATGGTTTGTGTCAGTGTTGGGTTGATGGTTGGACTTGATGATCTGAAAGGTCCCTTCCAACCTGGACAATTCTATGACTCTATGACTCTACGAAGGGGCAAGGGCAGGTGGCTTGGTGGCAGTAGGTTGGGATGGATCCCCTGTGCTGGGGACCTGGTCCTGAGCCCCAGCACTGCAGGAGCCAGGGCTAGGCTCACCCCACTGAGAGCCAAAGCAGTGCAGGAACTTTTCAAGACCCTGGAGGCAAATTCCCGCTCCAACCCCCCCACTTCCCCCTGTATCCCTGGGCCCTGTGGCCCCAAGACTCTGCATTTCCGTACAGAGCACCGATAATCAGCATTTATTTGCTGCAATGACGTTGGGCAGCATTTGCAGGCAGTGCTTACACAACCCAGCAGTGACATGCAGCACGAGGAGGACATGGAGCTGTTGGATGGGGCCAGAGGAGGCCAGGAGATGCTGGGAGGGCTGGAGCCCCTCTGCTGGGAGGACAGGCTGAGAGAGTTGGGGGGGTTCAGCCTGGAGAAGAGAAGGCTCCGGGGAGCCCTTCGAGCCCCTTCCAGTCCCTCAAGGGGCTCCAGGAGAGATGGGGAGGGACTCTTGGTCGGGGAGGGGAGCCACAGGATGATGGGGAAGGGTTTGACACTGAAGGAGGGGAGATTAGATGAGATCTGGAGATATTAAAAAAACGAATTGACAGGTGCTCGGGAATATGGTTTAGTGTTGCTGTGTGTGGTTTTCTTGCTTTTTGTTTTTAGGTGTGTTTTTTTTTTATAGTTGGACTAGATGATCTTAAAGGTCCCTTCCAACCTAAATGATTCTGTGATTCTGTGTTTCTGTGATCTCAGGAAGAACTTCTTTGCTGTGATGGTGGTGAGAGCCTGGCCCAGGTTGCCCAGAGAAGCTGTGGCTGCCCCATCCCTGGAGGGGTTCAAGGGCAGGTTGGAGGGGGCTTGGAGCAACCTGGTGTGGTGGGAGGTGTCCCTGCCCAGGGCAGGGGGTGGGACTGGATGGTCTTTGAGGTCCCTTCCAACCCAAACCACTCTATGATTCTGTGATCTCTATCATCCAGCACTGACGATCATGCAGCATTTACACACAGCATTAATATGCCACATTTCCATGCAATATGTCCATACAGCATTTATACACAACACTTCCATGCAGGATTCACACTGCGGTGCTGGAAGAGGAGAAGCCAGGAGATGCCCACCCAGCTCCGTGCCTGGGTTATCCCACAGTGGGACCCTGGGCAGTGCTGGAGGTGCCAGCAGGGTTACCCATCCCTGCCAGGTGCCTGCGGTGGGTGAGCGGTGGGATAAACCCAGGACTTAGGCTGCCCCTGGATCCCGCAGGGATGTGGGGGGCTCGCTGACAGTTGATGGGGAGGAACAGGGCGCAGCGGGGAAGGTTAATGCCGTTATAAGCCAGGGCAGGGGGTCTCCAACAGACGAGGCCTCGCCGGCCAGATGGGGAGACTCGTCTGCCGCGCGCCGGGGCCACAAAGGAGGGTCCCCTGGTAGCAGCTGGTCCCAAGGAAGAGGTTAAGGAGACACGTGTCGGGGCAAAGCCCAAGGGTGGAAGACGCGGCCCCGGCCTTTGTCGGGGGTCACCCCCCATCTGACGGGGAGCAGGTGGGGCGGGGAGGGCTCCATCGGGGCTCCACCACGGCCCCACCACAGCCCCGCCGGGCATCGGCCGGCTGCGGGGGCACGGCATCACCTGCCAGAGCCGTTCAGAGCTGCCTTTGTTGCCTTTGTAGATAATGAATCTGTTTGGGGTTTTTTTTTTCTTTATTTTTCTCCCCAGAAAGAATGGGACCAGCCCCACGGCCAGCCCAGAGCAGGGCACAAGGCAGGGGACAATGACGGAGTGAGCAACTTGAGACCAGGGGCAGGGTCTGGCCGAGCATCCTCCCGGATGGGGACCGGGATGGATGTCCATCCTGCCTACTCACTTCTGGTGCCATCGGGCAAATTCCAGGTGATAATTCAGCCCTGGAGCCAGGACCGGCTGGGCTGCAGCCCCACAGGCATCACTGGCCCCAGGACCCATGGTGGGTGCCAGGATGTGGCCAGGGCATGGCCCTGCACCCCTCACCCCGCTCAGACCCCCGCTGCCCCCACTGCTCCCCCTCGCTGGCGACACGGGGTTAATTTCAATTATCTTCTCCAGGCCATATGAATTCTATTAATATCAAAGTAATGAGGTAATTACTGTGATACGGAGGAACGGCTGGGGAATTGCTTGGGATAGGATTGCGCCAGGCGAGAGGGTAAATTAAAACCTCTCTTTGGAAAGAGGCAAAGGGCTGCATCAGAGGTGAGCGGGGGCCAGCCCGGGAGAGCGGGTGACATTCAGGGTGTCCTTCCCCTGGGGGTCACTGCTGCTGTCCCTGGGTCTCCTCTTGTGCTGGGGGGCTGCCGTGGCCTGGATGGGGAGCCCATAGCAGGGGTGAAGCCCCCCCATCCCCTGCCACAGCCCCCCCCAGCCTCTGCACGAGCACCATCAGGGCTCATGCCCACATCATCCGCCCTGGGATGCAGATGGATCCACCTACTCAGCCTTCCCTGAGCTGTGTGGGTTCAAAACGGAGCCCTGATGCTTGGTTTAGGGAGCCCTTAAAAGTGGCCCTGAGATGGGCAGTGAATGTCCCAGTGCCAGCAGGAGCCAGGGCTCAGGGCTGTGGTGAGTCCCCTCGGGGTCTGACAGCCCAGGGAAGGATGGGGAGTGCTCACTGACCCTGTCTGGCCCCCAAACCCCAGGAGCTGGGGCTTTTCCAGGTCCAACACCCTTCCTGGACTGTCAAAAAGACCTGGCAGAGCTCCCAGCGCCGGTCCTCAGGGAAGCTCTGAGCTCACTTGAGGGACCTGGGCCAGGGATGTGAAAAGACCACTTGGGGAGGGGGCAATGGCAGGGACCATGAATATATCTATACATCCTCCTATAAAACAAGCTCCAGCTACTTGTCAGGTTGAAAAAAGAGCTTTGCGCAGGGTGGTAGATGGGGTCCCTGGAAATGATGCCCACAAAGGAGGGAAGGGGCTCCTCCTGCATCCCCCCCAGCTGCGGGGTGCTCGGGAGATGCAGGCAGAGCCTGGTCCCAGCTGCAGTGGGGTCCCAGCCAGGAACCCGGGAGGGTGCTGGGCAGGGGGCTGAGCTGGGGGAGCGTGCGTGCAGCTTATGGGGGTAAAAATAGCTGTTGTTGTAGAGCAGGAGTGTCACGGGCGCCTGCCAAGCGGGGAGGGAGCCTGAGGTACCTCCCAGGTCCTTATGAAAGGAATTTGGTTAGGAAGGGGAGGACAGAGTTTGGGGCCACGGCGCTGAGCAGAAAGCCAGGGGAGGGGGACCCTGCTGGGCACCACACCACAAAAATCCAGGCTGGGGGTACCCCAGAGCCCAGAGTAACTGGGCAGTGAGAAGAGGTGAGAATACATCTCCAGTGTCCCCTTAGCCTGAATAAGGAAGGAATTTTTTTACCATGAGGGAGATGAAACACTGGCCCAGGTTGCCCAGGGAAGTTGTGGATGCCCCATCCTTGGTGCACCAAGGCTGGATGGGGGCTTTGGACAACCTGGTTTAGTGGGAGGTGTCCCTGCCCAGGGCAGGGGGGTGGGACTGGGTGGTCTTTGATGGTCCTTTCCAACCAAAACCACTCCGTGACCGTGATGACCAAGAGGCTTGAGCAGGCAGCCCGGGGGAAGTGCGTCCCCTGTCCCCCATGGGTGCTGGCCCAGGGCTCTGGGGCACAAAGCCATGCCTGGCGAGATGAGCCAGAAGGAGCCACGTCCCCCATTTCTCTCCTGGGTGCCACCAGTTTTGCGGCAGTCGCTGCCCCACTTGCTGCTCCGGGCTGGGAGGGGGTCGGGGCACGTTCTACAACTTGTGAGCTGAGCGCGGCAGTTCTCAGCTGGCTGCAAAACCCGCCGGGTCCCAAGGGGGGGGTTTTCCCCCAGCAGGCAGCACCCAGCCAGGTGGGTGGGATGGGGCAGAAGGTGCCCCAGAGCCCAGAGTGGGGGGCTCCGGCCACCCCCCTGCCCACGCTGGGCCCCGGCCGGCTGCAGAGCGGCTCTTTGCTGGCATCTGCTGCCGGCTTGAAACCCTGCAGCCCCGGAGCAGGGCTGAAACTCGGCCCAGAGCTGTTCCTCGCCCCGCTCCTGGGAAGGAGGAACGCTCCCCGGCAGGATGGGTCCGTCCATCACCTGCCCGCGGCATCTGCAAGGCCAGCGGTGGCCTCAGGGACGTGGCCCTTGCAGGGCAGAAGGACGCACTGACCGTAAAATCCTGATGCTGAGGGTGGCTTTCCAGCCAGACCTGGGGGAACATCCCTCTGGGCTCATAAACGGCCTTTTCCCGGGACACCAGGCTCTTCCCATCCCTCCTGCCCACCCGCGCTCTCCTCGGGGCTCTTCCCGCACCGTGCCCTGAGCCAGGGGGATGAAATAACCTCCATCAGGGTCTCCTCCTCCTCCTCCAGAAAACCTCGGTGTTGTCACATTGATGACCTGTCGGAGGGAAACGGCGGCAGCGGGGAGAAGTGACATTTATCGGAGCTCTATTTGCCGGGTTAAAAAAAGCCCAGGGGAGGGGAGCTGGAAGTGCCAGGACACTGCCAGGTCCCTGGGCCAGGGGAGCTGGCGTTTCCCAGGGACACCCTGGCGTGGTGGAGGAACCGGGAGGCGACGGGGCTTTCATCCCACGGGTTTGCTGGGGCACATCAGGGTTTGCACAGGCACAGAGGCAGCAGGGGGGGGGGGATGCGCAGGGGTCCCTGTCCCAGAAGCCTTCTCCCTGCGTGGGGACTGCGTGTGCCAGGGAGCAGGGGTTTGCCTGCAAAGCGCGGGTGTCCGTCTGTCCGTCGTCCCCCTGAACTCGCAGCCCGCCCCAGGATTTCAGCAACCTTCCCGGCAAACACGTGGGACGCAATTAAGGGCGGGCTGGAGCAGCTGGGGAGCGGGGAAGGGTTTGATATCGCTAAATAAAGCGCCCTGAGGTCAAGCAGCGCCGGCAGGCAGCGTTGCCTGGGCACGGGCTGCCTGGAGGGAAGATTGGCCACATCGCCAGCGTTGGCCACCAGACAACATCTCCGAGCCACCAGGCATCACCTGTGCAGCCGGGAAACACAGCAGCGACGCGGCCAGTGCTCCTTGGACCTGCACATTGTTGCTCCGTGACTCAGTTTCCCCACGAGCTCTGGGGCCACAGGTGCTGCAGCCATGCTGCCAGGGGACACACAGAATCGGGGGGGGGGGCCTGTCTCCAGCGGTGTATCCCACCAGCTCTGCAGTCCAAGGGGCAATTCTTTCCCAGTGCCCGGCAGGGAGGAAACACCGTTTTCATTTACAAGCTGCAAATTTAACTAAAACACGGGGTGTTTGGCTCGTTCCCCGCCGAAGAGACCAGTGAGGGGAATCAGCCCAATTGAAACGGCAAACGTGATGGCTGATTTTGCAATCTGCAATTCGTGTGCTGACTTCTATGATTCATTTACGCCCGTTAGATTCCCCTAGGGGCTGATTGAAGCCCCTGCCACTGGTGCCACTTGGTTTTCCAGCATCTGAGAGGCAGAAGCTCCAGCGGGCAGCGAATATTGGGCTTTAAAGCGGGACAATTACAGCCTTTCCCAAAGCTATTTCAGCTCCTGGGTGCTGCTTTTTCCCAGCCATTCCCTTGTTCTCTGATAGAAATGATCCTGCCCCGATAGCATAAAATCTGCCCATGTGGTAGCACAAGTATTTTCACACCACGAGAGCCTGGCTGATGGTGACTTTCTTCCAGGGATCTGGTAAGAGAGGAGTCCGGACTATGACAAAAGAAAATTTGCAGGGAATAATTAGGTCCCAAAGCAAACAGAAAGTGCTCTCAAGTTGAAGGACTTGGAGATTCCAGTGATTTGAAGGTCAGAAAATGCCATTTTGCTGCATAAGAAAGGATGAATCCATCAGTTGAATACATAATTGCATCTCTAAATCTATTAATATCGTTATTAAAACCTATCTATCTTAAAATCTTTCTATGTGAATATCTATCTATATAATACAATCTATTTTCTTCCCCTTTTCACCCCTTACAGGGTTTTCAGGGGGCTCAGTCCTGCAGGGCAGGGTCAGTGCCGTGTTTCCCTCCATGAATTCCCAGAGCAGCACTTCCCTAAGGACCATCGGAGCATCCCGAGCCCCGCTGGCAGCCTGAGATGTTCTTACCTGGATCCCTGCAGTTCGGGAATGTTGTCCCGGGCACTGAGCGTGAGCTCTTGAGGTCTTTCATTTTGTTTCAGAAGGGATTAGTTAAATTAACGCCAGTAACAGAACATCTCACGGCGCTCTATAAATAGGCTGGTGGGCTCTGACACAGCTCCCGGCTACGCCAAGAAATGAGTCTAATAATAGCTGCTTAACGACGGCGACGACGTTCAGGGGGCTGGAGAGATCACGCAGAGTAAATGCCAGGCTGGGCTCAGCCCTGCCATGGCCATGGGCTGGGGACACGCCACCCGAACAGGTCACTGAGCCGCTGGAGGGGTCGGCTCAGCCCCTGGGCAGGGGGCACGGAGCCCACCTCCGCCCACCCCACCAGGTCCTCCTCCTGGGGACCCTCCGGAGGGCGGCTGGAGACAAGCGATGCCCTCCCCAGCTAAAAAGCACCGATTTCCCCCGGGGCTGGGGGTCAGGGTGCTGGCAGCACCCCCAGCCCCGCACCGCAGCCTCCTGTGCTCCCCGGCCCCTTCCCCTCCCACCGCTCCTGCTGCCAGGGAGAAATTCCCAGCTGGGTTTTTGTCACCCAAGCACGCGTCTTTTCTGCGGGATGTTTCTATTTCTGTAACTAGCAATTTTTCAAGCAACTCCTCCCCCTCCTTTCCCCCTCCCCGCCCCC
>VXAK01009533.1:199-10199 GCA_013399435.1 Arenaria interpres
TTTGCATTTAAAAACATCGCGCCGCAGTTGGGGTGTAATCCTGGCGGTTTGGAGCGCTCCCTTGAAATTTGAGGGATGAGTGGCCGTAAGGAGCTGGCCGAGAAAGGGGTGTTCGCCCATTCAAAGGGGAGGGGAGCGGCGGGGCGGCGGACGCGTCGCCCCCCGGCAGGGGCGGGTGCGGGACCGGTCTGTGTTCGCCTCCTGGGGTCGGCTACAGCGCTTGTGTTCGTTCCAGCCCCCGGCTCGAACTGCTCGCCCCCGTAATTTGCAGAGGGGAGGCAAGTGTGCAGGCTGTGGGAGCCGTTAGGAACTTGTAAAATTAGCAGCCCCCGTGCGCCTGAGGGGAACGCCGCCGGAGAAGTTGCTGACTTCCCAGTAGCGGTGCCACCAGAAGTTTTCTCTCCGTGCGGTACAGCCTGTCTCGGCTGGAGCTTTTCTTCCACCCTGCTCCGCAAAGTTGCCCTCCCTGTGAAGGGACGGTTCCACTCTGTAGCGGTTATTAAAGAAGATGCATGTAGTTAGGAATTGCGTACGTGAAGAAACGGCTTCCCGCGGCAGCAGTCGATTCTAAGGAAACTTTTAATTTTGTGCTTCAAGAAACCTGATTACTTCTTGGATTACTTTTCTACCTTGGTCTAGAAGGTATGGTAACGCTGCCAGATGTTGCGCAAAGCATTCTGCTTCCAAAATTGTTTGAAGTTAATAATATTGTGTCAGGAAAAAAAATGTAGCTTATGATTGCAAATTATCTCCAAAAAGTGACGTTTTATGGAATGCAAGAATTTTTAGACTGGTATGGCCACTGGCTTAAACTATGTAAATCATCGTAGAGGAACATAATGTTGTTTCTTTTTTCTTTTTCTTCTCTTTCTTTTTTTTTCCCTTGCGCTAAGTCTGCTTACACGTACAAGTGGAAATAGTGTTTTCAGAGGACTTTGTGTGAGGATCAGAAGTTAGAATGCGAGCTTCATGACGAGGTATTTTTCTTTTCAATAGCTAGATGATACCAGGGTTACACCCGTATGCATTTACTGTCCCGCCGTCAAAATAAAAAAAAACCTCAAGTGAAATAAACTAGGTAGCTAGTCCAGATTCTATTTCATGCATTCACTCTAACAACCCATTTGCTAGACTTTAGTAATCTAGTCTTAAAATTGGAAGCTGTAATGCATTGTAAGGACCAAATCCTTTAAAAGATGCACTCTGTTAGCTTCAGTGGCTGTTCACATCAGTTGTAACTCATATGCATGCTGGAGTACCGTGTAGTATGAGTCTCTATTGAACATTATAAATGATCATTGAAATGTAAAGAAAAAGCACAGTAATATATTGTATTCAGGAATAAGTACTAAAATTCCTTCCAAATAGTTGGAAAGACTTCATCTGAATCAACTAAGCAGTGGCTTGCAGCACTGCTCTCTCACCTTGCTAGTGAATCACATAGTTTAACATGTTCAGAGTCTTAGTGAAATGGAAAAATTAAGGGTGGGATGGCTTTCTTATATGAAAATGTAGTTGCTTCTGAATTTGCCAAACCAAGTTTTTGCCCTTAGATAACTTTTTTTATTCTTCTTTCTCTTCTCTAATGAGGGAAATTGTAAGATAAAAAAAGTGAGAATGGGTTTGTTCGTGTTACCATTTAAACGCACAGTATTCCTCTTCATGGGTTAATACAACAGTAGCATGCAGTACTTCATTAGTATGTCCCTTTTCCAAAAGGTGTCATTGCTCGCATGAAGAAGCTTCTTTCTAATATTGACATGCTCTGCTTTGATTTTAACTCATAAGTGGTTATTTTAAAAGAATAAAAAATACAGGATCTACTACTAAGACTGCCATATATTGCCTGTCCCCCTGCCACCCCTCAAAGATACCTCAATCTGTAGCAAAGCTCTACAAAATTTAGTTTGATGGATATATGCTTTATTAAACCCTCTGAAACTGCTGCATGTGGACATGAGAAACTAAGTGTAGACCAAGTGCAGGACCAAGAACTCTTAAAATGATAGTTGTACTTATGATAGCTGTCCTTAGCAGAACTGCATGGAGGAAGTGTCCAAAATACTGCAGAGCCCTGCACTTTCCTTAGTTCATGTTTCTGTTATCCCAGACTTGCTTCCAAACTTAAAGATTTTCACACAAATATTAATATTGGTGACTATGCATGTGCTGCTTTTCTTTCTTTCTTTCTTTTTTTTTTTTTTTAGTAAAGTAGCCTAAACTCGGTACTTGAGTACAGCAAGTCTAAAAAAAAAAAAATTTAAAAAAAAAAAATCAGATCCGTAACAATAAAGTATATTTAAGATAAAAAGCCAGGGAGAAGGAAGTGCAATGCTGGACATCCTCAGGAGCCAAGATTTCAGACCTAATGCCCTAATACCTGCAAGAGTCTTCTACCTCCTGGTTACAGCTTCCAGGGGAAGTGACAGGAAGGCAGAAGCATAATGTGGAATTGCACTGACTGTCCTAATTCAGCCAGGAAGGACTGATGGATCCAAATAATTAAACAGAGGGATCACTAATCTCTCTGGCCCAATGTTGTGATGGGCAGACAGGGCAGAGGACTCCTCTCTTTGTCCTTCGTGCTCCTAGTAACTGGAGAAGCTTTGATGTTGATCTTGTGTGCACCATTTATCCCAGCTGAGTATTTCTCAGGGTGGCTACCTAACTCCAAATGAGCAAAGTGAGTTGATTGTATTTTTAGTAGGTCCCATACTCAGAAGTTGCTGTAGAGACAAAAGCTTGTCATATACCTGTGACTTTCTACCTTGGCTCCCAGCTGCCGGTGCTCACTCCACGGATGGTCTGGTTGCATGTTCTGTTACATGAGCACGAATGACACCTTTGTCATTTGTGTTACATGCAGTGTGCAATAAAAAAAAGGCAATAGTCTCCATCTTGGCATTACTGTAGCAGTTTTCCTTTCCCTTGTGGACCTCAATACCAAAAACCTGGTTTGCTTGCCACTTCCACTGCATAGCGATGCAGAAATGTAAGTGGAGAACCAATCCACAGAGTTTTACAATAACACAGAACTTGTTTCTCATCATTAAAATTGGATAACTCCTAAACGAAGCCAAAACCATTTCCAGACATATTATATTTGAGCTTAGGTACTTCTTACACTAATGCCACAATCTTGCAGAAAACAAGGAAATGGGTCCAGTCTGTATTTCAGCAACAGAAAACAAGGGCATAATGAATTGTATGCTGTTCTGGCAGATCATTTTTGGCAGTTTTCTTAAAAAGTCCAGAGGATATCAAAAGTCATGGATCACAGCCTAATTGTGTGGCTCTTTGTCAGGAAAAACTTCCACCAAACACTTTTGGGATTTTTTTCCTCCTGTTTTATGCACAAGAAGAGCTGGGTCCATAGTGAATTTTATTGTTTTTCAGTCAAGATTCACATATGTACTTGATTACATTTTGACCAGTCATTACTTTCTACTGTTATTAAAAGTAATAGAATTAGACTAAGGAAAACATAGTAGAGTAGTAAAATGTAGTGGGATCTTCGTAAAAAGTCGTCATCCTTATGAGTGTAGTAAGGCGGGATATGCTGCTGGCACTATAGTGGCCCCCCCCCTGGAATTCCCCTCCCAAGTGACAAACACCACTTTTCTAGGAAGTATAAAATCTCACAGAAAGAAAGGGTTGGGAACGATTTTTTTTCTTCTCAGAATCCTTCCCCCCAAAAAAGAAAGAGGAGGGGAGGAGGCTGCGCTGCTGGACAAACGAGTTTGGGTTAAATGCAGTTGCTGGATACGTTCAGAAGGATACTGGGAATATATTATGTCAGTTGATAAGTGGAAGGTAAGGAGCTCATCGGTTTTACGGGTAGAATGATTCTTTGGGACATGTTTCTAAATGCTTGTAACTCAATGCAGGAGTCAAAAGAGGAATATTTTTTCTGTAATCCAAAGATTACTTTCTTCCCCTGCTGGAGGTGAACAGCATGTAGAGATGAGCGTGAACTCCATCTGAAGCAAGATAGGCAGTCAGTCATGCCAGCTTTATGGCAACTTTTAAACAGGAGGCTACTTTAAATACCTTCCACTCATCCAAAGTAGCTGCAGGAGTTTTATCTCCCTAGTGACTATCCAGCAAAGCAGACCTACTTAGCTGGGAAACTCCCTGCTTCCAAGGTCAACTGTGGCTTGTTGTCTGTACATTTGTAATCTATACATAAACTTAACTACAACTTGGAGTCAACAAGAGTTTTGTTTGATTCCTAAATTGAAACAGTTAGCCACTGAGGGTACCTTTATTAAAAAGCCCATGAATCTCTGCCTTACCTTTCTCCTTTAAGACACACCTTCCTCCATGCTTTGAACTGGTGAACAAGAAGAGATTGCAGATTTTTTTTGTACTCAGCAGGTCACTACCAACACAGTGTGGTGACTGCAAAGGTAGGTCCTAGTCCTTAAAAAGATACATGATTGTTCTTAGCTTTATTTGTACCATTGCAAATTCATGGGGATAGGACAGTGCACGTTGGGGACCTGCATGGCACGCTTATGCTTCTTGTATAAATGCCTCCAAAAAACATTCAGACTGCAGTTTTTGAAGAGTAGTCACACTGAAATTGTTGTACTTTTTTTTTAAGCAATGGGAACTGTCCACTTCTTTAGCTTATTTTGAAGTGTATTTCTTGTGAAAGATGTACATTTCTTCTTCTGATCCCAGTTGCTCTAGCTTTCTCAGTAAAAGAGAAACTTGCTCTGTAAGATAGATCTGATTCCCCGCTGCATTGCTTCATTTTTCCGCTTGTGTCAACTCTGCGCGAACAGTGGAGCAATTGCAATATAAAGCTGGAATTGGTTGTAGTGGATTGGGTCCAAGATATTTGCAAAAGCAGAGTGAATTAACTGAAACATGTAGCATGGAGAAACTTGCTAATTCATTTCAATTATAGTAATTTTAGGAGTTATTTTTAGGTTTATTTAGGGAAAGAAAAAAATCACACAGATCTCTAATATGCTTATTCAGGCCGATAATGTCCTTTAATAATCCATAACAGCTTGAACAGTTTGAAGGGAAATTAGGAAGCAATTCTGTGACCATGAAGCAGAGTTATTGAAACCTCCTATAATTGGGACAAATCGACTACTGATACATTCTTGGGGGTACTTGGCAATAACAATTCTAGACAGAAAGGGATCCTGTTATGTTTTCTCTGTTGCATATTTACATATGCTGTGCTAAGGACATCCTGTGCTTTTTTAATCATATATATGTATATATTACAGATACAAAAGGTACAGTTTTGCATGTGCTGCTTGCCTTCTTTTGAGTGAGAGCCCTGGAAGAATATCCAGGAGCTCAATTTGGCCACTTGAGAATGTACTATGTTCTTAGATTGAGTGCCTTAATTTACACACCTCACCTTTTTTTAGTCAGTTTATTTATATGATGGAAATGTGTGCATTTTCTTTGTCATGGCAAATTTATTCCACTTTTATGCTTGATTTTTAGTGAATAAAGGTGACAGAGTTTAATGAGTTAATAAAATGTGGCCTTAATTAGGAAAATTACCTTCATATTTTTCTCATATTGTGGAAACAATTCATAATGACTCTGATTGCACTTCAAAAACTTGAAGGAAGGACCTTTTTCATATTTGTAATAATATCAAGTTCAGTAATTTCCACACAAAGTCAATAAAAGAACCAATTTTTTTATTATCTCCTTTAATGTTTAATTGTTTCATGAATATAGCTCAAACACAGTAGAATGCTAAGAAGAGTGCATATAGAAAACACGTTCCTGCCCACAAGATGCACTTTTTATCATTTGTCAGTACTTTGACAAAGAATTCCCAAAGAACTGAGAATTATGTAGGATCTTTCAGACAACTTTTTTTTACACCCTCACAATTGTTCACTAACACGGAAATTAATTTTACATGTGCCAGACATATAAATGTTTCATATTGCACTGTTAGCAGAGTTCTTTTCTTAATCTTGTGTGTTGAATTACAGTGCTTCCTTCATTTTGCAGACAGGAGCTCTCCATTGAAATTTGACTGTATGCTCATAATTGTATTGTCAATTTGTGTAGTTAACCAGAATTTACACTAGGCAGGAATAGAGAAATGACTGAATAAACTAAACATCTCCCTAGACTTTGTAGAAAATGCTGAATATGGAATTAGTGTAGAGGGAGAGAAATTGATCCACTTAGTTTTAACCTTTTTTTCTGTTTTAACACAGTCCTTTAACAGACCCGGAGGCTTTTTTAAAACAGAAATGCAAGGACACTGAAGTGCTTATTATGACTCTCAGTTTTTAGTTTTCAGAAAGGACCACCTTTCATCTTTGTAGTTATTATTTACGTTGAGCTGTGTGATGAGGCGGAAATTAAAAATAGAATTAAAACGGTTCTAAAGTAGAGTCATTCACAGAGATTGTGAAGTCTAGCATATTAAATTACAATAATAAAGCTAATTATCAGCTGCTTGCTGAGATATTGGATGCTTTTAATTAAAACTAGTTTGTAGGATTCTAGCAATTTTCTTCAAGTATTTCCACTGGTGGTGCAATCCATACTACCTTTTACACATATTTAACAGCCTTACTGTTGTGTATGCAGTCGTATGTAGCACATTTACATGTGAACTTAAAAGTCTATGAAAAAAAAAAAGGAAATCAAGTGTTTGTTTTAAAGGAAAGTAAATATTAAATACTTTTGCAGAAGTGTCTTTATTCATCTACTCTCTTGGTTGTTGGTTCAAACTCATCAACTTCAGTGGATGCAAGAGACGTGTTTCCGCTAGGTTGAGACCCTCCGGTGCAATTAGAAATGCAGCTGTGTTACCATTCTGCAGGTAGATGCAACTCCCAACTTACAAACAAAAAGACTGATGACACAGACATGATGATACATATCACTCCTAACCTGTTGTCAGTGTGCAAATACTCCTGTCAGGTATGGATGTTCAACTGTACTGTGTTTTTCAGGTTGCAGCCTGGTTTTACTCTATTAATTTCTTTATTAAGCTTCTCTTCATATGTCGTGGGTGGTTGAATCTAGGACCCATTTTAGGAGCTTTGCTTCAGTTTAGGTTGTAAAGTGAGTTGGGGTTTTATGTTTTTGGTTGTTGGTTTGGATTTTAAGTTTGCCGAAGCTGCAGCCTTTACGATGAGGAGCCAATGAGACATGTCAAAGACCACAAAGACGAGTGGTGCTCACACATGAGCACTCCATTAGGGCCAGCTGCTCCAATGACCTGTGTGAGCGGTTCCTTTTCCTGCTGTGGGGCTGATTGCACAAGCGAGGGTTGTGAAATCATCCTTTCCCCACTGTGGCTGTGGAAGCAAGGCTGGGGTTTGCCTCTTCGCTTGTTTGTTCTATCGCAGTTAACCCAGAGCTGCCACTGCTGAGGAACGCACCTTCCTCTCTCTTTTTGTATTTGTGAAAGCACCTGCAGAACACCAGGTCCCCTGTAAGAGACTTCTTCTCCCTCCCTCCAGACTTCCTGAGCATTCATATTTTCCATTCTGAGGCTTCATGTAAAAGTGTACTTGCCCCAATGGGGTGCACTCAGGACAGAAGTGTTCCTTCAGGGACCTTTCTGTCTGCTCAGCAAGGCTACACCTACAAATAGTCAGGAAACGTGGATGTGGTGTACATTTGTGGACTCCTTTCAGCACCAGAAGTTGAGCTATCTGTAGATGGAAAGCCAGCTCTGGGTTTAGGTGTGTTGCTTTAAGTTCAAAGTTTCTCCACAAATGTCAAAATTTGTGATTTAATTTCCACAGTGTGAGGTCCCACTGTGTTGAGTGTGAAGTATGTGTTGTCCCAGAGAAGTCAGTAGCTAGGGAACAAAGAAGAAAACAAAATAGCTAGTCTTCCACATTGGATTAGGTCATTCCATTGAATTACATCAATGGCCCAATCTTTTGGGCCAATCACCAATCCTAAGAGAGCAGGGTTTGTAGAAGGACTGACGTGCTTACACCTTTGTTTGAAACGATAAAACACTGTATAAATGCTAAGCATTCATTTTCTTGACAAGGAGGTTTACTTTTGAATTTGCATTGTAAAACAGGAGATGAAATAATAAACCAAGACTTGAAAATAGTGAATTTTCTGTATTCTGAAAGATCAGAAAATCTTGACCTTGCAATGACTTCTTCCTATTTATATCTGGAATTCTAAAAGGTCCCAATTCCACTTCTGGATGCAATTGACACCAGGTATAAATGGAGCAGAACCTCAGTGATTCATGGGGTGTATGTTGAAATATTCTTGAGATGTAGCACAAGTATTGTAGACAGAGTTGCAAGCAGGGAAGTTGGTCACATGTAAATTTTTGGGGGGCTCAGGATGGTAACCTGGACAAATGCCGCCTAATTTAACTCCAAAATTTTTTGTTAGTTTGGTCAGTTAGGTGCTTTCTTATTTAAAACAAAATCAGCATGGCCTTTCAGGTTTTTTGTGTGATGCTTATTAATTAGCTTAAGATTGCAAAATTTGATTCCTTTTCCAAAACATTAAGGTTGCTTCATATGTGAATCTGGTATTTGGAGTCTGAAGAGGAAAACGTACAGGTTAGAGTTCTGTATCTGAACTTTTAAAGGGAACTTTGTAGCTCTTTCAATAAGGGGCCAAACTTTGAAGCTATTTGGATTCCTAAATAGAAGAAATAGCTATTATCGTCTAGGTGCCAGTCCCTTTCCTGCTATAAATGAGAGCTACACATGTTCAGCATTTGAGAGTAAGATTGCTTTGGTCAGCTGCCCATCCACTTTTTGGTTTTTAACTTCAGGCTCCTAAATTAGCACTTCTTATGGTAGTGATAAATTTGATTATGTAGATACAGCTTACGAAGAAAAATTGCAAAACAATTCTTTTTTTTGCCAAAACAGGCAGTTATTTAGGGTTTCATGTCATAAACATTTCTAAAACAGTGCTCTTTTAGATAAATTTTTTTAAAGATCTATTAATTTACAAGTTGATATCAAATAGATACTTTGGTGCAAATCCTTATAGTACTTAGTGCTCTCTTGCTTTCTGGGAAGTCAGCAGCAATGTTTCTGCTGCTTCTATAGTGGAGGAGGAAAGAGAAAGAAAAAAGGGCATAGTTTCCTATTCATATATTTACCATAGCAAAGGCAAAGAGGTAAATTTTACTCTTAGCATTTAAAATTAAGCCCAAAACGCGTTATGCCCCAGTCCAGTGGGAAAAAACCTTTTAACAATCACAAAGCCAAAACCGGTGCACTGCTGTCATTGCAGAAGTGGAGTGGGTGAGGGTCCTGTCCTGTGTTCTTTCCTGATAAAGAGCCTAAGATGAAGTTAGCTGGGATTTCATTGCTATTTACCATATACCACGGGATAGTATAGTGTTAGAATACAATTTTCCCCTGGGAGGGATTCATAATACCCTTTAGGATTTTTTTTGCTTTATCAATTTGCTTAGTGCTTGTGGATCCTCATCTACATTTAGGAACTATGTGAATTGTTTTAAGTAATCCTTAGGGGAAAAATCTCTTTCCCTCATCACTTTTCCAACAGCTCTATTTTTTCACCATGTTTCATCCCCAGGAAATAGATTAGCTTTGCCGAATGTCCTAAAATCACCTAATTTAAGGATAAACCTTGGAGTCATCTCTTTAAGAACTGAGGGCATCTGTTTCAGGACAGGTATTCATCCACCCCAACAGAAAGCAAACCTTAGGAGTACTCCACTGAAAAAAAAAATATTAAACGAACTGTACTCCAGTTTACTTCCATTAAAAAAAAAAAAAAAACCAAAAAAAAACCCCCAAAAAAACCAAAACAAAAAACCATCACTGACAACAAAACAATCTGTACTGTAGTTTACCTCTCCATTTCAGAATTGGGAAGTGTTTTCAAACTGAATTCTGCCTGATGGCAGCAAGAGACAGGAAGGAGTACAGCTGAGAAGTGTGCTGCTTAAGTTGCAGAATGGCTGAAGGTAAGGCTTGTCATGCCAAAGGCAGGTAAATTCAGCAATACGAAAATACAAGAAATT
>VXAK01009533.1:15199-28136 GCA_013399435.1 Arenaria interpres
TGGAGTTTTTTGTTCTGTTTTTTAACCCAGAATAAAATAGGTCTCTAGAAACAGTCTTCTCAGCTCAAAAGCAGTGTTTTGCAGCCATGTGCTTTACACAGCTGTGGCTGACTCAGGTGTGGCAGGGGGAAGCCAGGCCAAGAGAGTATGAAACTGGTGTGTGTGCGAGTCAAACCCTGCGTGTGCACAGGCATTCCTGCTTCTGGGAATCCAGGCATGGCTGGCTCCTAGAGGAACTGAAATACCGTGTGACTAGCGCAGAGTTCACACTTTTTATTTTCCTCCTGAAAGTGATATTTCATGAGGCAAGCAGTTGCAGTTCTGAAATGAGGAGAGAGCTGACATACATTTAACCAAACGGTATCCGGCACCTATACAAGAGACTCAGAAAACACAGATAATATCTCACTTAACAAGCAGTATTTTTCCTGCCTTTTTTTTCTTTCTTTTTTTTTTTTTTTTCTCAGTTCTATGGCCTAACAGTTCAGGAAGGTGAAAAAACAGTACAAATGTTTCCACATCTAACATAAAAAGATCCCCCTAGCACCAACTAGGCTGTGCTGTGCTCTGCAAAAGCAGGAGGAAGAGTTTTGTATTTGATGTTCTTGTTAGGTCCTAGGAAGGTGGAAATGAGTGTATGGTATCTGGGCTGGTATCTCCCACCTGAGAGCCTGGCTCCTGTCCCAGAGTGGCTCTTCTCATCACTGGAGGTTTGAGGTTCCACTAGTGAAAAGGGAACATGAATTAGGCTGTGACTCTCATCCACAAAAATGTGCATGTTGCTTTTCTTGCATAACTTCTCCAGCTATTCTAGGGTTTCCATAAAAAAAAACCCTCAGGTATTAAATGCACCCAACATTAGTTTATGAAAGGTTAGAATGAGAATTCTGTAAGAAATCCTGGCCTGGCTTTCTTTTTAGTGGTCCTAGCTCCAGCAGCGCTATACTGGCACGTTCTGAATTGCTTTCAGAACTGAATGGAGATGTTAAAGAAACACCAGGCTTACAGACTTTGGTAGGAATAAAGGATGCATAAAACCTTACTGGACTGGACACTTTTTTCCCTTCCTCTCTTTCCTTCTGTCTTTAACTATATTGCTAGGGCAGAGATACAAACTCAATTAGAGAAAAGCTGAGGGTCTTACTGGGCACTGTTGATAGGTTGGGCGCTTCTCTGACAGTTTTCTTACAGAAACGGCAGTGTTTAGAAATTTCAGACCATCTTTCAGAGCTTCAGGAAAATTGGAGGAATGTATGATACAGCCTGCAGTTGAAGTTATAGCCATTTATGACTTAACCAAGGGCACCATGAATTAGTGGCAGAGCCAGAAACAGAACTTCAAATTTACAACTCTCTTTGTCTTTTTCATTTGATGTGTCAGGTATCTCTTTATAAAAGTTAGAATGTAAAAGAACCACAACCCCAGTGCCAAGATTAGATTGCATTGTTTATGCTTCACTTTTTATTTTTGAGGAAAATTCTAAAATGGGAATAGAATAAATCTATGCTACTTTGCTCTAATATGTGAAATTTTAGTAATTTACCCCAGTACTTGCCACTAGATGTTTTTTTAGCTCCATCCTTTTAACCAGTTATTGTTCTGGACATGCCTGTTAGAAATTAAATGGGAAACTGTTCCCTCCTTTCCTCCACCCCATTCCCATTTCTATATTCATTGGCAAAAGGATGTCAGCGAGATTGCATATTGTAAGATTACCAGACAGTAGTGAACCTATCATGGTGTAACAATTTAGATGTAGTTAAGGCATGAAATACAAATATCATGCTTTAGAATTCAAGACACAGAGCTCAACAAATAGATCTACTTTAAATCCACTATTTTTACCTTGCCTTTTTGCATGCAGGGATTTCTTGATTATTGTGTAACAGGAAGAAATCAAATGATATGAAATGAGTCATTAAAGCCAAGTCTTACTAAGTTTTCTTAACTGCAGTCTCTTGCAAACAGGGAAGCATACTAGATCTTCAGCTTCTGCCCCACCAAGTCCATAAGGCTACTCTGATTCAGGCCACCTGAGCAAATGGCTATTAATTTAACAAGTAGAAGATTGATATCTGTTTACTGAACCAAACAGTTCACCATAAACTGTGAAAGTATTGGTCTACTAGCAGGTTTCTATTCCAAAAGACTGCTTTGACTTATCTTCAGAGTCTCCTACTTAGCCTGCTTATCGTAGGATGCTTAATTACACACTAAGACAGTTTTGATTTTGTTTGCTATCTGTTATCTCATAGCTCTGATATTATGTGTTTATGTTAGTTTGCAGCCAAAAAAGCCTTCAGGTTTTTATGGTGTTCTTCTGAATTTAGACTAAGTCAAAACATCAGCTTCCATTGTTGTAATTGGGAGAACAATTTGAACCTTGTAAGATGCACGTGGCTTTTGGTTACTATTAATCTTTAACAAATTTCCTTAACCTACATGTAGTGTCAAGAGAGCTGATTCTGACCAGCCTCCCTCTTGCTCCCCAGTTAAGCTTCTGGGGTTTTGTTTTTGTTAAGCTGGGGGGAGAAGTGTTGAAAAAGCTGAAATATTTCAGCTGTGTCTCCTCACTCATGCATCCTATCTGTGAGAGATACCTTAGCGTGGCAGCATGGGAACTTGCATTGAAAAGTTGCTGGCAGTTTTTTAAGTTCCTCACATCCCATAAAAATAGTGCAGAAAACTACAGGAATAACTAAATAAGGAGCTAAACAGTGAATGGCAAAAACTGTTTTAATGAACTCCTGCTTTTACCTTCCTCTGTTGTAAAATTCATGGTCCTTCTTTTCCATTTACGCAACCCACTTTCGCTCTTGCACTCGCATCCAGTGGGTGTGATTTTGCCCATTTAAGAATACTCTGCAGAAGCTGGAAATGGGAGCTTATGAAATGGTCTAGTCGGTCCCTCTGCCAGTGCAGGACTGTTTCTTCATTACCCTTGAGGCCTCTGGCTGCAGTTCTAGATCGTTCACCTAATGCCACTCCCACCACTCCTGCACAGAGATTATTCCAGAGTCTGATAGGCACATCATTAAGAAATGCAGTCACCCACTCATTTTGTTCAGTTAAACCTAGATTTGTGCAAACAACCCAAACCAGCTAATTTGGAAGATGACCTAAACCTACCTGTCACTTTCCCCCTGTCATGGTCACTATAGATCAGGAAGCAGGATGTTTTGTTCCATCCAGGAGGTTGAGAGGAAACCATTTTATTTTTACAGGTCAAATCTATAACTGACATCACCAGACTGTTGTAACTTAAGTAAAGTGTATTTGTTTTAATTTTTCCTTTTTGGAGAAGTGATTTCTGAATCAATTAATGTTTGTGTGTTAATGAGGGAATTCTCATCAGAAAAAAAACCCACTAATTTGCTAAGCCTTTGTGCCATGAAATTACTGCCCCTGCTGGTGTGCTGGTTGCCCCAGCATATCTAATAGATTGCATCAGTGTAAATCGGTAACATCTCCTTTGTGGAAACAAAGGTCTTATGTGAACATTACTGAGTTCAAATCCTGTTCTAGGCCTGTTCCATTCTTTGCTGTTCATGCAAAGACCAGCCTTTTAATAATGGTTGATGAAACTAATCACTTTGATAATTCTTTTGGTAGTTGTTTCCAAGACTTGCTTTTATTACAGATGTGTGAAGTAATCTTAAAAGAAGCCCTGAAAGACAGGAGCAGTACTGTGGACAGGACATGTATGCTGTGACTGAAAGCTAAACAAAGAAACTTCATTTCTGGAAGTGCAATACTTAGCAAGAGAGTTATTTTCCTTATTGTATTGCATTCAGCACTAAACCAGTTCCATAATACTTCTAACATGCTAAAGCACCAGGCTGTTTTCTTCTGCAAAACCTTGTGTACACAAGATACTCTGGGGTTTGTTTCCTCTTTACAAATAAGACACCATAAAACCCTTGAAGTAATTTTTTGACTGTACTCTGCTAATTGTCCATGTTTTAGGAGAAGTCCCAGGAGCTACAGGCACTTAATTACTTGTCGGCATAAGACCAGCCAAAGCTTGATCTGTGGCTATTAGTGAAGCTTGCTGAAAATGTAGTTGAATTTTCAGTTGGACGTAAAATTTTATTTTTTGGGTAGTTCTGTTAGAGCCCCCGAGTACTTACGGGCTAGACACTAACTATGTCATTGAAGCAAATCCAAATGTGCTCTGAAGGAGCACTTGTGGAAGAAAGAAGAGTTTTTACAAAAGATGATCGTTTGATAATCAACCAGGACAACAATCTGTTGGTCTGCATTGACTAAACTGGATCTTCTGAGCATAGCAGCTGAAAAAATATCTGTTACAAATATCCAAAAGGGTAAGACTGATGACTGTGTATCCAGACTTCAGTAAATTTAGAAGAGACATCAGCCATGCATTCTTTCCACAAATATAATTCTCCTGTCTTCAAAAGAAGCTTTCTCTGCAGGACAGCAGGTTTTGGTCCTAAAAATGCCATGCTTTTAGTAGTGTTTAGGTTTTTTGTTAAGTTTTATTTCGTTTGTGGTTCTTCCTATGGTATTATTTGAAAATAAGGCTACTCTGATTACTCACTGATGCTTTCTTCACTACTAGGAAAGGAAAGTCCTCCAATTAGTGATGTCGCAGACGATGCAGATGAACCTATGCCTGTACCAGAGGACCTTTCAACTAGTACTGGAGGACAACAGAGTGTTAAGAATGAGAGAGTCTTGGGTAAGATGATTAGTCCACTCTGATAAGAAATATTAGTATATAATATAATATCCCAATAATGTTAAAGTACTATAAGCAAGCTGGTATACAAGCAGGTCCTGTGCCTTTTCATCTTGTTCAGCACAGGATTACTCAGGTGCTTAGTGGTTTTTGTGTGCAACCTTCTCTTTGGGAAAGGCATTCTGAAGAACAGCAAGCCTTTTCATCCACAAAGAAGTTAGAAAGATCCTACTATTTATCTTATTTCTAAAGCATGACTGATTGCATGAAATTGCCCCCAGGAAAGATGGTTTTCATTCTGCATAGGAAATGGAATTAAATATGTGGTTCCATATCAAAATTATCTGAACTCCCATTTGATAAAGATTTAGTAAACTCTCAGGTATTCTTATTATTATTTTTATTATTAATTTGAATGCTATCTTGAATGTTATCTGCTATTCAGATTTCTCCAGAAATGCCATATTAGAACACACATAGTATTCATATGTTTCAGATTCCAATATCTGATCTTCATTTACCCTTGATTTTTTTAACTGAGACAAATAGGAAAAAAAGGGAAAAAAATGCATGGAATGCTGTGATCAATGCCCTCTATGATAAAAATATTTCAGGAGAGGAATGACTATCAAAATATGCTTGCTTATCCACAAATAAAAGTATTGCTCATCATTTTTATATTCCTATGGTAAGAACAAGGGTCAGGATGGTAGACTGACACTCTGAGATTGCAAGTGCCTTTAAATGTTTTTTGTCTAAGGAAGTTCAATGAAGAACAGTAGGTGGAAAGGGAGTCACAGAAGGCAAAATAACCAAATCAAGGTAATACAGCAGGACGGTGTCAGCATTAAGAATAGAGCCTACTCCCAAACTCCAGTGCTAGCTAGTAAAGAATGCAGCATCTTATGTTTTTTATTTACCACTTGGTCCCCTCTTACCAAAAATGTGAGTGTAAAGTCCAGCTCCTACATGCACATTGACATACTTTATGAACAAATTAATTTTTAAAATGTTATTTAATAATCTGATCCCTTACCCTAGTGCTTCATGTCTCAGCGCAAAGCTCTTTGCACAAAATCTTGCCTTTACTGCTTGTGTATGAACTCAGCAAAAGGAGTTAAGCCTTCTTTATCTCACAGTAACTAAACCTTACAAAATATTTAAGCCTTGATTTAAAAAAATAATTTTAAAAAAATCCTTTGTTCAAACCCAAAAAACCACACAGGATTTCTGATTGCACTGAATTTACTTCACCTTGCAAATATCATACAGGACCAGCAAAGATGAAATGTACATTTGCTGATGATGTAACAATTCTCCCAATAGTTCAATTATATATCAGTATAAACACATATTAAAAATTACTGTAATCAGTGAAGAAGAAACTGTTATCTTTGGTCTCCTAAGTATGATAAGATCCATCTGTTGTTCTCATTAGCTTTATTTTGTGCACTCAGCAATAACTTAGATTTTCCGTGTCCTAACTTCAGCATTTTTCCTGCAGCCACTTTCTCTACCCATAGCTCTTTGATTTTGAAGGGTCACATCTTGTAGTGAGACATTTCCCACAGTTAACAGAAACAGAGACAATTCACAGTACTCTGTTTTATGGATGATCTTAACTGTAGGTATTAATTCCAGCTCTTGCAATGTTTGTCTTTTCTTTAAAGCTGTGTATGCTCTTACCTCTTCTCCTGCTCCCTTTTCTAGCCCTAAACTAACTTTTTGAAAACAGTATACTGAAAAACTTAATTCTTCTTTTTGTAAAAAAGGGTCTGAACATATGCCCCAAGTATATCAGGAGCCATATGATTGCTATTCACATTCTGAATCATCCTCAAAAGAAAATCTGTTATGGATAAACCAATGCCTTAGGAGTGTTGTTTGGCCTCTGTGACCCCATGGATGTATTAGGGGTGAAGGGGACTGTCTATCTATGTACGCAGTGGCACGGCAGTGTAGACAGGCTTGGCACTCAGTGCAAGGCTGTCATCGCTAAGTCCCAAGATCTGTTTCTCATCTCTATTTATCACCAAACTTAGGTAGAAAAGGATGATCTGAAAAAGTAGTTTGAACAATAGGCAAGAGAGTATTGTAAAGATTCGCTGATATTATATACATATGTCATACCTGGGAGACTGTGGCCTGTGATAACTGACAGACGATGCACACGAGCAGATACAACCAGGCAACAGCTTTTCTCTTTTTGAGTTTCCTAATGTCCCATCTGTGTCCTCTGTCAAAAGGGAATCCCCTGTGCATTTTGCTGCGTTTCAACATACGATTTACAATGAATTCCACTTAATCTGTAACACCCTGAGAGACCAGCTGCCCCTACGGCATGCACTGAGGAAGGATAACTCAATTCAGACATGTATGGAAGAGGGCAACTAGGCTCTGGAGGACTTTTTGCGTATATGTAGTGTTACAGAGATAACAGTGGAAATTGTAGTTTATTAAATGAAAAGAGTAAGTATTTACCTCCTCATACTAAAATTAGGTGAGAAATTTTAATCAGTCTGTGAGATAGAAATGTTTAAATGACCGTTTGCTTACTCAGATTTGTAGTAACACTTCATGAAACCTTTAGCCCTGGAGTCAAAAGTTTAATTACCTTTTTCATCAATTTAGCATTTTGAAGGTCAAAGATTAGGGGAAGTAAACCATTTTTAGAAAAGAAAGATAGGCTCTAGCTCCTCTGCATATTTTCAAAAATCTCCTTTCTTGCTTCTTCCAAACCTAGACTGAGACTTGAACATCGGTAATATTGACCTGATAAGAGCCATTTGAAACATCTCTCCTGCACTGAGAATGAAGGTGTAGTACACAACTCACTTGCCAGATTGTATTGGGTGCCTTCAGATTTTGAGTGTCTCACTTAAAATGACTAGGGAAGGTGCAAATTTCATAAGTGAGGTGTCCAGAGGTTCATGAAATGTATGCTTTGACTTGTGTCCCCAGAGAAAAGCACCCAAGACATGGGTTGTTTCTGATCCATGCAGGTGTGAAAAGGTCATTTGTGTGGGTAAAGTCATCAACAGTTTCTAGTAATAACCCCAAGCAGCACAGCAAAGCAGAAACACATTAAAAGGCGTGTTTTGGTCACTGCTATGTCTCTTTATTTCCTTGGTAAGTTTGCTATGTTTTTGATGTTGTAACTCCCAGAATGCCAGTATGTGTTGAACAGCTTCATCCTGCAAACTTCATTCCTGCTGTTTTGTCCACTAGATCTTCTTCTTTCCTTGTCCTCTTCTCCACCCTTAATTTCCTTCTGAGGTTGATCTGGCACTTTTTTTTTAATTTGTTTTTTTTTACTCTGCTCACCCACCTGCTCTACATTTAGTTTTTCTAGAAAACACAGGGAATGTTTTCAGACAACAAAAGAGCTAGTATTTCACAGATCTCTATGGAACTAGAGACTCTGTTTTACCATCTCTCCTAAATATCTTTTTGAAATCTTAATCTAAGTTATTTAGAAATGCACGTCCCACTGAAATTCCTTTGCATTGAGAATTAGTGCTTTGCAGCCTATTTTGGACGGGCAGCCCTGTTTCCCATACTAACCTATAACATAGGAGTGGATTTGAAATACCTTCTGCTGATTCTTACTGTCTCCATCCAAGTTTCAGGTTAAATGTTGTGTGCACCTTTTGTGGATAGTCAGTACTGAACACACGGGATGCATGTGGCAGACAATTGCAATTTAGGGCTGCTTCTGCCCTGGCACTGTATCCTAATTCAAGCCATGCGTGGGAAGCTAAAGATTTAGTGAGCTCTAGGTCAGACCTGACTTCATGCAGAAAAAGCCATTTGCTGCAGTGGCAGCATTTGCCTAGAAAGGCAAGCCGTACCTTCCTTTTTCCATTATTGCCCATACTGCAGCTGGCCATGAATGAGTATAAAACAAAAAGACATCTTACAGTGTCATTGGCCTCAGGAGAGGCTGTGGGCTCACCATTTCTGCACAGGCAGCTGTATAATGCTGAAGATGACTGTTCAGACTTCCAACAGAAGTCAAGGGTTTCTCACTGAAAACAGTTATCATGACCATACTCACAGATTACAGTCTAGACCTGGAATATTCTTCTTCTGAGAGGAAGAGGTGGGGAGAACTCATCTCAGAACACTGGGTTGAAACCGTTGGACAACTGACAGAAGATGCCCAAAGTAACAAGTCACAGTGATCCTAGACATCAAGAGAAGATAGATGAGATGCATATGAAGTTAGAAACTCTCTATTTGTTTAAAATAAAGGACACTAGTATGGGGAGAGATGTTGAAAGGAAAGACCTTTTTGACATTTTCTCCTCCACTGGAAAATGTCAAGTGACATGCTACCTCCCTCCCACAACCCAGTCATTGAAGCAGAAACCTGTGTAGCTGCAGAGCCTCAGCACCTGGCATCACTGGGAACCTGGCAGTGCCTTCACATCCTGGGGTTTTCCCTCCCAGCCATGGGCATTCAGAGGTGGTAACCTGCACGAGTAGCTAGTAACTGGTGCAGGCAAGTGTCCTTACTCTGAGCTGCTTCAGTGCTTTCTTTCCTTAAAAGGAGCTCAACCATTTGAGAGCACGGACACAAGCATTGCTGAGGGGCCACCAGCCAACCACAACAGTTTGCCATTACATCAATCTGCTGCAATTCACAGCATAGCTTGGGTGGAGGCAAAGTGTGGAAAGGCTTCAGATGGAGGGGAGAAGGGAGTAAAGCCAAAAGGGGAAGTGCCCCACCCCGGCTTGCAAAATCGGTCCTCTTGCTTGAGACAGGTCCAGCTCGCTGCTGCCCCGGCATTTCTGTAGGGCAGGGAAAAGGATGAGGAAAACAAACAACCGCCAGAGCTAAACATTTTTATGTGCTCCTTTTGTGGGAGTTCAGTGACTATGAAGGCAGTGCGTTGCGTATGAGTAGTAAAATGCGTGTGTGGCATGTGTGTGCACGGACACGTAATCATTCAGAGAACTAAAGTAACCTGGAGGGCTGTGTAATGTCTTTTACTTGCTTGGGTTTCAGATGGACATCTCTGTTGCTCAAAGGTATGAAAGTGTGTAGGAGCTGATGAGCCTTTAATTGCTGATAATTGCTTTTTCACTTGATGTAGCCCTACTGGCTCTGAGAGCAGAGAGGAAAATTGGTTTCAAGATGATTTGGGGAGTTTTAAGAATTGTCTTTAGCCCTCCGCAATGAAAGAGGGCTTGAAAGTCCAACTGAGACGGCTTCTGAAGGAATTGAAAAACTTGTAACTAAAATATTTTAGGAACTTTTAAAAATAAGGAAGTTGGGAATCTCCCCTAGCTGAAGCCCTTATTCCTAGCCCCAAAGTACCCGTTGCCAGTATGGCCTGGCATTGCATGCTCTGAGCCCCTGCCAGTATGATTTACCTGTTTTTACAGGAAACGCAGGAGATATTTTTGCTAGGGTTATTTTCATTTTGTATGGAAAACTCTTCTGGGAATTTGTATAGAGGATGATGGTGGTGGTTTAGTGGGAGAAGGCATGTAACAAATTTCATTAATGACCTTATATATACTATATGGGATATACAGTATATACCAGGCTTCAAAGGTATGTTTTGCATGTGCATAGAGTGAGACGGAGTGCTAGAGGGAAGTGCAGAAGTGGCCCCTTGTATACGGGGCCGCTGTAAAGCTGAGGAATTAGCCACACTGCCAGAGACAAGTTCTACTCAACGTAATGGCCTAGGACTTAGCAAAGTATGCATGCATTTTCACAAGGCCAGTGGAAAGAGCCCTCTTACCGAAGCCAAATTCCTTTATCAAATTTGAAAATGCTTGCTGCAAGTAATGGAGGGTGAACATTTTCAAAGTAAACTTGCAAGTAGTTTCTGTAAGGGAGGGCAAGCCAGTCTGGAAAGGAGAGCCACGGCAGTCCCAGCGTAGGCTGTGCTGTGTTAGCGCAGTTAACTCAGCCCCTGCACAGCCGGGGCAGGGACGCTGGGGAGGCAGGCACATAAAAATTTGTTCTCTCGTGTAACCAGAGAGCATGAAAAAATCAAATCCTTGAGAAGAGAATTGGTCCTAAAAGAGAGCTGTTCTTTTCCAGGAATGTCGTATTTCATCTTGTGAGGAGTTTTTCCTCTCCTCACTCATTTCGTAGAAGTATGGTATCTGTTGCCACTGTGTGGCAACACGACGTTGCAGTGGGTGGTGAAGCTGTGGTTTTTTTCCCTTATTTCTCCAAAGCTGTGGAGCTTGGGGAGCTGTGCCCAGTTTCATGAGCACCTGCTGGGTACTGCTGTGTTTTCAGGAGGGAACATCAGTGCAAAAGCCAAGGAAAGCCTGGGAGCTCTGCAAGTTCTGTTTCTTCGGCACCGTGAAAGCGGCGAGCGTTGTTTGAACTGGAGAGATACAGTGTGTTTAGCTGTGTGGCTTTTAGGTACGGATACTGAGCCTGCTGATCTAATCTGCAGTTAGAGGAAGTTGTCTTTATCTGAGCAGAAGAGATGTGCCTCAAAGATAAGCCCTATTCTAGCTCGGGAGTTAAAATTATCTAGCAGGATCTCAGCCGTGGCTGCAGCAGAACTCAGAAGTACAGGGCTCTGGCTGGAAGGGGGGCATATTTTAAGCTGGGGAGCACCTCTGTAACTGCAGCTTGCTAAACCTCAAGTTATTTTAAGGGAATGACTCTGCATCAAAAGGTTGGATGGACCTCCCAACATCAGCCATCCCTCTATTCTATGTAATTTTTTGCTTGTTCTTTGTTGTAGGCTTGCTTTTTTCCTTCAGCAGCGCTTCTTGTTCAACCCAGGCACTCTTCAGGAGTGCACCCTGAGTGAAAAGCTTAACCTCTGGTCTGAGGCACAGTATAAGGACTACCTGTTTCTACAGGGGTGCCTTTTTGGAACAAGATGCTGGTTTGGTTTTGCTCAGCCTCTCCTCACATTTCTGTAATTTCAACTCCCGCTATGGTGCTCCCTGGGACGAGATGGCTTCTGGCTGCAGAGGACCTGCAGTGATGCTCTTCCCTCAGGTGCGAGCTCCCCAGGCTCTGTCCCACTGCAAAATGTGCAAGCACAGTGTCACTGTGGTGGCCTCCCTGCACTAGAGATTCGCAGGGAAGAATCTACAGCATGGCCATCCCACCACAGGTTTCCCCCTTCTAGAAAAAGCCCTTTATGATAAAGAGTGTGGGATGGAGAGAGCTCCTTTCTGGAGGTGTAGTCCCAAAGCCAGGACCAAACGCTACTCATTGCAGCAGGATAGAGATTTCTCCCTAAACCTTTCTCATTGAACTCACTCTGTGAGTGAGGTTTCTTGAAGCCTCAAAAGATGGTCTCTCTGGAAGAAGCTTTGCCCCAAATGCAGTAGGCGGATATGCCATAGCAGCCAGTGCAGGCTCTCCCTCAGTGTGTTATTTATGGTGAAGAAGTGTGACCACAATAAGCTGTTAACTTGAAGGTGATGGTGGAGCAGCCAGTGCCCCGGGATCTTGGTCTCCGGAGACAGCTTGTTGGAAACTCTGTCCTGCTTCATCCAGCTGCCTCCCCGAACAAGCGAGCTCACAGAGCAGCAGCCCAAACGCAGGTGAGACCTGCAGCCTGCAACGTGAGACACTTTCTGCTGCTCCCTCCCTCCCCAGCAGGTGAATTGCGTGTTGTAAAGGTGCACATGCAGGGAACATAATTCCTAGTAAAGTAACCCATTTGGGGCCTGCTTGTCTTTCTTTGAATTTTGCGTATTTTTAAGTTAGGAATAGTGCCTAGTTCTTGTATCCATTGCAGTTTAGGGACATACTTCCCAGAAACATTTGGGTGTCTAAGCTATAGGCGTAAGAAGAGATCCTAAGAAGGTATCTTATCTATTGTTCCACCATCAGACATAGTAACACCATAGACACCAAATGAGATTTTTGGAAGTGAGTAACTCCTACTTGTTTGATGTAAGTTTTCAACACAAACATGCCAAACTCCATACTGAAAAATGAGATTAAGAACCCCATTGAAGGTTTTGCAGAGAATTAATAAATGCAGAGCAAACACAGAATTACTTTCCATTTCCAACAAAAACAAGGCTGATGCAAAAAGAGTCATTAAGGTCCATGTTTTGCTCTTTGGTTTTCACTTTCCATTTCCTCTGTTTCTCCTCCCCAAAGATATCCCAAAATTGTCTCATTTGTGAGGTGTAATAAATGTAGCGAAAATGGAGAAATGTGACAGAATTAATTGACTTCCACTCTTCCAAGCCACATATCAGAGTTTAAAGAGTAAAAAAAAAAA
>VXAK01009533.1:28231-88881 GCA_013399435.1 Arenaria interpres
TTTACCCTGGAAATGTTACTTCTGAGGAAGTGGCTCTTACCAGAGTTTTCAGTAACTTCTAGATTATTTTATGGAACGACGTAAGAACTCACTTGCTCCCTGACCCCTCCTCTTTAAAAATAAAAAGTAAAAATTGGGAGTTTTAAAAGGAATTGCTACTTCCTTCATATAACAGGGAGTATCTGCACATGATTTTGCCCTCCCTGCTGATTAAGTAATGTAACAGAAATGTTTAATGCAATGGAAAGGTGGGTTTTAACTAAGTTGGCGACACTTTCATCTTGTGTTGCAATTTATAGAAGAGGAAATATTCATTCTCTATATTTCATCATTTAAAAGCATCCTGTATTTGTAAGAAGCTGTGATCAGCCAACATCCCTTCTATGGATTTGAACTTCCCAAATCTTTGGCGGTTTTTATGTTTTGGTTTTTGTGTAAGCTAAGAGCTGTGCGTTCTGATTTTTAATGATGGCTTAGGGGTTTTTTTGAGGGAGATTGGTCCCTTCTCATTCGCAGTACTGTGCACCTCAGCATTATATGGACTGAGTTATTGAGCCTGTTTTTTCCTGCTGTGAATGTGTGTTGTAATGCTCGGAAGTGGTGGCAGTGGTTGGTGTTGAAGCAGGATGGTTTCATTAACACCGAAATGGCGACTGCCGACTAGGGAACGCTCCTGTTCCTGCACCCCTCGCGCCGCATCTGAGTTTTGGAGAGAGATATCTTTTCATATGAGAATTTATTTTCAGGGGAGATATGCACATATAAAATTTACTATGAAAAGAGAGTTTGCCTTGTCGGGTGGACTGAGACCCCCTGCTCAGTTTTTGTGCCCAAATTGGTAAAGGGAAAGAAACACCTAGGTGGAAGTGTGGAATCCCTACTCTGACCCCCTGCTGGCTGTATTCTCAATTCAGGCAGTGAATGTCACTGCCTCTCCTGAGCAGAGCACGCCTCCTGGTTTCCCAGGCTGAAGCCGTAAGCAAAGAGGCGAGAGTTGGGGTCCAGCCTTTTTTCTCCCATCATTTTGTAACTGGCACCTCCTGTCACTGGACGTGAGAGGGAAGGTTGGGAAGCCCTGATGGCTGACGTGGTCTCTGGGACTTCATCTGCTGCAGGTGTGGACCTACAACAATTTATCTAGAAGTCAAATGGGAGCTAGGCTTTTCTGGGGAGGGGTTGAGCTTCCTGCCCATTTGTCCGCATAAAGGCAAGTAGAGACAAAAATGAGAAATGATAGTTGTGCTAGCAAAAGACTTCAGTGGATTTGGAGCCCAATACACGTAGAAGACGAGGAAGGAATAATGGTAACCAGGCATTACCTCCGGTGTAGCAACACATTCATTTAATCTTACCACCATATTGCTAGTAGATCTAGTAAAATTGATATCCTGTCATGGGTTTATTGTGGTGTTAGGTGGAATTTTGTTTTCTCCTTGCAAAACAGATTAGAGAAGGCTGATATTGTTTAGTCTGTAATTACACATTAAGGAGTCTGTATGTTCACTATACAGTGTAACCATTGCTAATCTCTTTCCTGTGTGCCAAGAAAGAGACTGATTTATACAATGGTGTTAAGGAGACAATGCAAAAATATTTTTCATTTCTAAAACTTTTTGTAATTCATTTCTTCTCTTTAACATTCCCTTTGAAGTTTGAAATGGCAATGTATTTTCCAGCTAACAGGAGTGATTTATTTAATTTTCTCTATTTTACGTGTGTAAATGCACACACATATACATATGCACATACAAAGGTATGTCTGTCGGCACACATAAAATTATATGCCTGCAAAGTCAAATTCCTCTGTGTGTGTGCCTGTGTAAAAAAACCTGAAAAACAGCACACATATGCAAAAGAGCGTTTATCTTGAAGGCTGAGCTTTTCATTCTTTTTAAGAGGGAAAGAAAAGACTTATTAAGCACATACTCTGCAAAATAAATGCATGTCATAAAAATATATTTTTTTTCAAACCTAAAAGAGGAAAAGGTTAGTTCCTGCTAATTTGTGTGTATCCCTATAAGAAACCTAAGTGTAAATTCCATTTGGGAAGTGGGCAGCAGCTGAGGAAGACCCGCTTGTACCCGTTGTGGCTTTTACGGTCTGTGTAGAGTTGCCGGGCCAAGGCGGCTGTGAAGGCAGACAGGGTCATGGTACTGAAAGGACCACCAGGGAGTTCATGAAGAAAGGGGGAGCTGAGGAGAGAGAGACATGCACACCCTCTCAGTCCTTTCTGCTGGCATTCCTCGCCCAAGGCGATGCCCTGGAGAGGTTCTCCTGTCTGCCACTGCTCAACGGTGCTCAACAGTGAAGAGGTACATGGGCTCTCTGGAGCCTCCCCTGCAGTTCATAAGTGGTGTTCATTCCTGCTTTCAGATGTTTTATTTGCTTGATTTCTTACAGTGTTATTCAGCTATGGTCTGTAATGAAGAGTGAGACATACGTTGATGAGATATTTTTTTCCAGAAGATTCTTTTACAGTCCTGTACCAAATTTAGGATTGCACTGTGAAGCCTTGGAAGATGTCTGGTCCTCCCAGCAGCGGGATAAATAGTTGATGTCTTGAAATAATCTAATGGAAAATACAGATATAATGTCTTGTATCTCTCATTTGAGATACAGCTTGCCGCTAAAAGTTGATGCATGCCGAACTCGATAATTTTCTTAGAGATGTTTCAGTAGCTCACTGAGCTAACAAATACAAAGGCACAATTAAAGAAACCACTGTAACAGATGTAGTGATGAACCCTTCTGCTCTCCCGTCCTGGAAAGCGACAGTGATATTCCAGGAATCTCCTTATGCAGGTCCCAGGGAGCTACGGCTAAGTGCAAAATATAACCCCTCACAAAGGCCAGGCTAGTTGAGCAAAATGCAGTCCCTGGCCTTCCTGTGTGAAGACTGGTGCTTGCTGTGCAATAGTGGTTTTTTTAACCCCTCCTGTTTACCCTCAGTGAGAGAGAGCACAAATAGTTATATTAGTTGCATACTTCCTGAGAACACAGCGATCCACACATTCTGGGCTGCGGGTTGTGTTTTTCACATTCAGGCATAGGATGGGAGTTCATCAGATAGCAATGGGGAGCTCTAGCAAATAGCGTATTTGCATCAGCAGAAAAAAATCTTACAAGACTTGCTGGGAAGATTTGCTACAGCGTGCCACAGTCCTGCACTGCTAACAGCCACTGCACATTCATTCGATAAAAAAGATGACAACGGAAAATGAAACTTCTAACGTTCTCTTCTACAAACCCTTGAATAGCACGTTACCCTGAAGATGTGAGCCACAGGCTCACATCAGCTTCACTGGCACTTCGTGGTGCCTTTGAGGTAACAGAATTTGAAGTTGTGGATGAGCCGTGCTTCTTTTGCCCTGGTGGCAAGATGAGGTCTCAGCACTGCTCTGATGGAAGTGACAATCTTGATGTCCGTTTCCAGGAGTCAAAAGGCCTGCCAGTAGGATACTGGGATTTGCACATCTTATGTTCTCAGAAATATTCAGGCAGCGTGATTTTGTCTTTTTGTGTTGGACAAGGCAGAAGCAACTTCCTTTGAGACGCTGTCCTCCAAAGGAACAGAGCATCATTTATCAGTCCCATGTTTTTGTGTCTGGTTGCTGACCAGTTTACCAGCTAAAGGTTAATTTTCTGAAGACCAACTCTACACACTCGCTGAAGCCTCTGACAAACTTGCCTGGCCATGACCTGTTTTAGCATGTATAAACCAATAGCCCAAACTGTATTTCCAGATGTATGTGTTCCTAGGTGGTGGAGTTAGCAGGATTTCATTTGCTTTCTTGACCTCACACTATACTCCAAAGTGCAGCACCACCACAGCACAGATACCAAAGTTTACTTTAGCTAATAAGAAATAGCGACTTCTGTAGAGCTGCTTTGCATTTTAATGGAGCAGATTTTTCAGACTTTCCGTTTGCCTCACTCCTAGTCCAGCCACACTGTCTGGGTGTTAGTATGAAATTTAGGCTCATTGTGAATCCTGGATTGAGTAGCACTGATGCACTGTCTCTGCCTTGGTAGAAACAAGGAGTTGCAACTGGGTAGTTCATGGGAAAGAAGAAGGTTTTCTATTGTGTAACAGCATGTTAGGACACACATTTGGGTGTTTCTATGCTTAGAATCCTTCAGGTTTGGTAAAAATGCAATACAATGTCTGTTTCTTTGCAATATTTGAAAAGCACTTTAAACATAAACTGGGCAGATGCTTTAAAATGCGACAAAAGGATTCCTCCAAGTGAAAGGCACTTAGTGTCTAGGACATGAGACTAGGAGCAGAGAGGAAGTTTGACAGAAACTTTGCCCACTAGACATTTTCAAATATTCCATAAATGCTGAGAGGGCAGGAAATGCCAATGTTGATGGTTTGAACAGATCATCAACCCTTAAGGGAGGCCAAGTTTTGATCAATCTCTGAATGCCTGGTGCCAGTTTTCACAGCACAAATTTTCTTATAGTTGTGTATAATTGCGTGTCCTCTGTCCATATTAGCTCTCATTATTTATGTAAGACTGGGAAGGAGATTGAATTAAGCTTTGGATGTTTCTACTGTCATTTCTCTCCAATTGTTTTGTTGTTTTCTCTATGCATTTGTGTTGTGGCACAGGGTTCCTGGAAAAGGAACAGCGCTCTATTGCTCTACACACTGCACAAACACCAACAGCATGCCCCAAAGAGTTTGCAATCTAATTAAGGCTATATATACATGCTTGATTAATTAAGCCTTACAATTCCTAGCTGAGGTAAGTGTGAGGTAGGGCACATTGAGATGTAATCAATTGTGCTGTGGAATCTAAACCATAAATAGTATTCTGGAGACCAGAGAGCAAATTTTGTTTTCTAATAGCTGCAGCAAAATGGTCCTGTGTGTTCTTACAGGGTGAAGTGGGATAGGTTTGGTTCAAAGTACTCAGCTTGGTTTTAAACAATGTGTGTCTTAAGCTTGAAAAGTGAAATTGAAAAATATAAAACAGGCAAGCATGGTACATAAGGGAATAAAATAAATATTGGCAGCAAATTATTAGATCATTTTGGGAACCAGGAAATAATTAATTTCCTGACTTCTGATTAGTCTAGATCTTAATACAGAGAAGCAATTCACTGTATCATTTGGATTTTTGGAAGGAGAGGAGGGCTGATTTCCAGCTCCGTGCTGATTTGTACAAGCAGGAGTTCCAGGTCGTGCCATTGCAATGAGTGGAATTGCAGTCTGGTGTCGGTGTGACAGAGCAGTGAGTGAGGCTGGTCCTAGGAGGGTGGGCAGCTAAGGGTAAATTTGGGATATAAGACCAAATTTCAGAGGCTGAATACATACTCTTATCCAGGTTTTTTTCCTTTTGCTGAGATGTTTCTGAAGATCGTTTGCATTACAAAAAAATATATAATACTCTAGCAATTTGGTTTTGGAGTGAGATTTCACACCTCATAACTGAACATGTATGAGAAATGCTATGAAGCTGAACTGGAGATGACACAGTTTTCAGTACTTAGTCATTTCCTACAAAAATGGTACAGGCTGAGCCCCTCTCTTGTTTCCTTTCTCAGGCCACTGACAACTTTTGCCCTGCTGGCAGTGTGGCGGGAAATTAAAAACTGGTTTGACTATTTTAAACGGCCTATGCTTTTTCTTTCTTGAGGTAGTTGCCTTTGGGATTTTTACATCTCTCTTGGAACAGCGTGGTAGCATGGGAAAAGGCCAGCTGAGGAAAAATATCATTCCTTTCCTGCTTCTGCATCATTAGGCTGAGGAAGAAAAAAACTACTTTTTGAGCTTGAGCAATCCCAGGAAAGGCAGAGCTGGCTGAGGGCTCCAAGCACTTGATATCCAGTATATTATGGGTGTAATCAAGGTTTATTATGATAATATTATTTATTATTATTTGTGTAATTCTGTAGGGTGTATCACAGATTATGGGTAGCTTTTTCACAAATATCTAAGTGGTGCAGCCTCTCGAGCTACAATTGCTGCCCGCACCATGGTCCCTACTCACTTTCTGTGGCACACATGCCAGGAGGGTGACCAGTGCATGGCCAGATTTCAGTCTCATGTGTTAGGACACTTGATAGGCATGTACCCAGATGTAGGAATCATTCTAGACAGCAACATAGCTTTTGAATTTACCCATTAAAAAAAAAAAAAAGTCTTATCCCCATTAAAAAAGAATTGAAAAATGTGCAGATAGGGAAGTAAGGGCACATGATGGATTAAGTGCCTTTCCCATGGCCACACAGGAAGTCTGTGGCCGAGCTAGGAATTAAACCTAGATTTCCTCAGTCTGCATCCAGTGCCCTGTCTTTCTTTGAGGACATAAAATTTTGTTTTTTATTGAATTCCGTATAGGCTGGTGCAGAATGCTACCATTTGTGAGGAAGAGCATTATTAAAAGATAAGTACTATTCATAATTGGTGAGAAACTGAGAGTAGTTCTGGACCAAGCATTGCCCATTTCTATTGCTATTTAATGTTCTCCTTTTTCCAAGTTTACATCAGCATAAAAATCCCCTTGTGGTATTGCTCCTAAACCAAGCAAACTACTCATGCCTTTCCTTATGGCTGGGATTGCAGCAGAGGCCAATGCTTAGCTGTTTCCAGCTGTCCTCGTTTAACAGTAAGTAACATTATGACTGGCTTGACAGGAAAATGATCATATTTCTGCCTCTTTTGCTTGACACATCTCATCCAAAATCAAGTAGAAAAATTGCATGTTTGCTGTGGAGAACATCCATAGCTAAGTTCGCTCCTACAATACTCATTTGACTTGACATAGCATTGTTTCTTGAAAAGCTGCACGGCTGGCTTTTGTCTTTGGAAATGCTGAACTAAATCAATAGGGGCTCCACTGAAGTTAAAACCAGACCAGAACTAGTAAAGCCAAAAGGCGGCAGGTCACGCCTGTCAAACCCAAAATAGACACCAGCCCTTCTCTGCAGTAGGTAGGTACAATGCACAATGGCCACGGTCCCTCTCACATAGGAGTACATGGGTATTACACAGCTTGGTCACCCTGCTATCCCTAGAAAAATAATGCAGTGTATAAACTGTGCCACTGTGAACTAGAGGTATTGGTGCTGTATCTGTAGAGAAGTGGTAGAGAAGTCAGAGGTGCAGGATGGGACGTGCAGTGCAGGTCTCCAACACACATAATGTCTAAGGGACTGTTGCTGTTTGCAGCAGAGGAAACTGCTAACTCCTTCCTATGCAGGTAAAGTCATCTCTCCCCTGTCCCACATGTCCCCAAATACATTAACTTTCGCTGAAGAACTAAACACTGATCAAGTGGCCCAGAAGATATTTCCTAATTCATGTAGATAAATGGTAGGGAAAATAGCTGAGCCTGTTGATATTCTCTGTGCAAGAGTGTTTCAAAGAAAGTGAAGTCTCACTAATACCCATTTCTTATCACCTCCTGACAGCCTCCTTTGTGGGGGAATAGCCACAAATGGTTTTGAACAAGCTATTCCAACAGGGTAGCTTTCATGCAGTGATGAACAAATAATTATACCACAGTACACCTTTGTGTAACACTACTGTCTTCATTTACATGCAGGATTTCACCACTATCTTCCTGAGAAACTACAAAATTCAGTTAGCCACCGGATAAGATAAAGAGTGGAGCTTGACTCAAAAGGGATGCATAACTACTAGTGTTGTGATATTTATAGAGGGTCATTTCTCAAGTTTTTACTTTCTACTCAGTCCTTTATTAGACAATTTCTTGCTGAAAAGTCCCTGAGAAATGGGAGACTGTAAAAAGCTGGGTCGCGCTCTGTTCTTAAAGAGGTTCATGTTCTGCTTTGTAGCTCTTTTGCCTGCAAATGGAGAAGAGAAAATTCTTCTTGCGAATTTCAAACACTTTTTGCTCTACCCAAGTTTCGTTCTGAACCAGCAGGACAGAACGCTACATGATCTCAGTGGAAGGACTTCCTAAACTGGCTGTTCCATCCGCTGGCAGCCAGGCAGGATTGCCCAGTTGGGCAACCCCTACTCTGCTTTAGCCAATTTCCTTCTGTACTCTTCCATCACTCTGTCCTCCGGGGCTGCCTTCAGCAAATAAGACCATTGCCTAATCAAGCCTTCTCACCCGGAGGCTAGGCATTTTGAGGGCTTTTCTTCAGGTTTGATTTCCCTCTTTCCTTTCTCAGAGTGAACCCTCCTCTTGGTTGATATGAAGATAAGGAGCGGGGGGTGGTTGGTTCAGGTTTGGTGAAGTCCAGCCGCAGCACAGTTTGGTAACTGTTTTCAAGTAGGTGGGAAGGGGAATACAGGTCAAGTGGGTGAAAGTTGGAGAGGAATAGTAATCTAGAACATTGCTGCAGAGACACAAAAGGCCAAACCTATCGATTTTTTGTTTGTTTTAAATTTTTTTCTGCTAAGCCACCAAGTATAATTCCTGGTCTGTGCTTCCCTTTCTGTCACTTCTCCATAATTCTTAGCATTTCAGTTGGGCTGCTGTCTCTTGGCTGCTTCCTCTTTTCCTGCTTTCCTATATTTCATTATTTGCCCTTCTTCCTCTTCGAGTGCTTTTACAACAGAGTGAGGAGGATGTGGAAACCCAGTTACAATATGACACACAAATTGCAGTGTCACAACTGCAGCTCTTTGGTTTCACCTCCGGGAGCGTGCAGAAGCAGGTCAGGGTGGAGAGGCAAGAGCTGGGGACCTGAGGGAAAGAAGGGAGAGGTTTATAAATAGGGAAGAGAAATCACAGAAAGTAACAAAATTTTCCCACTCAGGAGCTTGGGATAATGGCTTTCCACATAGTTTAAAATAATCCCAAACTGAATCATCACTGTGTCCTTGAATGCAAAAGAGAGATGGCAGCGTGTGCCACTCTAAGGATCTCCCACAGTACTGCTGCCACACAGAAGATATAGCCCTGATGTGTTTCTGAACTTGCCTGCAGAGACATGAAAACTGAGCAGACATCTAGGCCCGTATTGTGCACAGCTCATAGCATTGTCCTTTCAACAACAAGCAAGAACAAACAAACAAAAATGAAAATTAAAAAAAAAAAACAACAAACAAAACCAATAGAACCTCAAAGGAAAAATTATTCTTACCGCCTATGTCTGTGTGTGAAGTGAACTTCTGGAACATGCCATGGATGAAAACAAGGAGGTGGCTTTCTTGAGATATCGGGCAGCTGGAAAAACTCACTTCCACAGACTTTGCTCCAACAACTTCCTCGGGCTCCCATTAATTAGACGTGCTGCCTCTCCCTTTCTTCTCTTCTTTTGCCTGTCTTCTCCTGGAAGCTTTCAAATCAGTTGATTTAAATTTACATCGTAGCAACTGGTGTAGGACTGGCTTCAAACTTCTAGGCCATGACAGATGCTAAGGAGATAAACAACTGTGGGTTGGGAGGAAATGGGTAATATGTCCAGACTGCGCTGTGTGTTTGTGGAAGGAGTTAGAGGAACAGTAGATAGAGGTTTCCTGTTAAGCCGGACAAGGGGGAAGCTGTGATGTTTCTCAGCTATGGCTGCGATTGGACTCAAGTTCAACAGCATTTTCAGTGTGGGTTTGCTGTTTCTCCATCCCCCATGAGAAGCTCAGGTTGTCTTAAAAACCTGGATACCACTAGAAGTTAAGGAGACTTAAGCTCCCAAATTATTTAGATACTTTGCAATTGCTCTCCACTGGGTGCTGTGGTGGACCAAGAGTTTGATAGTCTCCCTCTGCTGCAGATGGGGAAGCAATGCCTGAACTGGCTCTGAGCTTTGAAATCAGAATATACCAATACGTCTTCTTTTTTTTAACCAATTCTTCACTGATCAACTTACAGGTTATGGCAAACAGAGTTTGTGAGGAGCTAACAAATGCCTGCCTGTATGTGCATGCTAAACAGAGGGTGATCCTGATTTTTAGAGGTGACTGGATGCCCAGAATTGAGACGTGGAGCTCGAGACAGTGGTCTGAATTCTCAGTGGTCAGTGTTTTCCAGGTTGATCTGTTTTCTGATAATCTCGTTTCATTAGTGTCTGAAGTTGAAGAGCTCCAAAACACTAGTTGCTTTTGTAAAAAATCTTTTGTTGATGGACTAATGTTAAAGTAATTGGTGGGCATATTGAACTGAATGGAAGAGTTTAGAAAAATTTAAGCAGTATTTGAATTGATTAATTAACTTAATTAATTGATTAAACCACATTAGATTATTCTGATCTATACCTCAGCCAGAAATGAAAGCCTTGATGGAAGAGTTTCTGTATTCTGAGAAATATAGGTTTCTCCTGTTCATAATTTTCAGTTTGGGCTTATTTATGAAAATTTAGTCTAAAGTGGTGCTATTGGAGACCATTTAATTCATTAACTATTATTTTGAAAACCTTTTCTCTTGAAGCTCTGCCAGCAACGTGTTGGCTTGGATGCTTTGTTGTTCTATCCATGTTAAGAAAACGGTTGTGATTTGATGTAAGATAGTGATACTAAGCATGGTGATTGTGACTGTTTGAAGATTGTGATCTTGACTGTGTTTCCAGTGAGTTTCAAATGTCAGATTACTCGTTCAAGAGAGTGGTAAAATAATTTTACAACACCCTTTTACATTCAGCAGCCTTAAGCATTGCTGAAGATTTGTTCAGGGTTTGAGGAGCTGCACCCGAGTGGATTGCCATATTGGCCTTTCTCCTCTGGAAGTGTGATGATACCTGCACCAGAAACCCAACTAAACCTCAGTTTGGAGTTCCCTTCTGGGGCATGGTTCCTTTCTGATTTTGGAGATAATCTTTGGGCCAGGAACAGGGACTCCTAGATCCAGTAGTTTCAAATCACAGCTGAGGTGTGCTTGCAGAGCAAAGCTAGGAAGTTCAGCTAGAATGCCATTTCTGATGTAATATCTTTTACATATAGAAAATTCTTTAGACTGAACTTCTGTCACATTTTTCCCCACATCCTTCTGAGACACTGCGATTTTTAAAATAATCTCTCCTCCTTTTTGAGTCAGATGTTGCAGAAAGCTAGTGAAATCTTGGTCTTTCTCTTAGCATTGTGTTTAAAGAACCAAGGAAACAGTATACCACTTTGCAATTGTTGGATGCCTCACAGAAGAGGCATCCAATGTCGGAGATGACTTATCACAGTGCTAATACGGTTAAAATTGGATTCTCTTCAGGGAAGGGAAGGAGAGCTTGTTTTTCCTGAGGTAAAAGCAAGGAAACAACAGGCATTAAAAATGGCCAAGGAAGTGAGGAAAGACAATAAGTTTTTTAAATATGTGGACTGAACTGAGTTTGCAGACTTCCAGAATGATCCAGATCTCTGAGTATTTGAGAGTCTTCCAGCATCATTTGGGGTCTCTTGCCATTTCAGCACAGAGGACTGGTTGCCTGAGAGGGACTCCCAAGTCCCTGTAGCAGAGTATTGGCTGCAATACATGGTGGGGAAGAACTAACTTTGTCCTGACATTTTTCTCCTCAGGAGATACCTGCTATGTCTGCTTTTGGAGAATTTCTTTAAGATTTGTATAGAACAATTTATACCTCTTCCCCAGAAGGTGTAGATTAGGATTTCCTTTCATTGGACTGATGAGAACACTGTAATCAGGTAAACATCAGTTTACATCTCAAAACCTTCTGACAATATTTCTACAACCCATAAAGAAAAAAATCTTCAATAGCCTCAGATGAATACTTCTAGAAAAATAACTGAGTATCAGGATTAACATGGTCTAAAGCAGACTACCTCAGGACTACCTTCTTTGCATGGTCCCAAGAGACATCATCTACTTTATCACTCATAAAGCAATGACTGTGTTTGATCTACTTTAGTCTAAAATAAATTTTCACTACACTTGGGGTTTTTTTTCCCCTGTCTGGTGAGGGGAACACAGAGGACTCTGCTCTGCAATTTGTTTTCCGAGTAGGCAGGATAGTGAAATTGTCATAAAGTATTCCCTCTCAAGTGCTGAAATGGTAAGGTTCCTCTCTATTTCATCCTCCGACCTCTTCTCCAAAGAGGAGACTGACAGTGCATAGCCAGGGCACAGCACCCACAGGCACCTCCCCAAACCTAAACACAGCTGCTTGGTCTAATTTTAGGTCCACTGACCCTTTGAAAGCTGGGGAACTATTGACACTTGCGTAAAATAGCGCTCAAGACGTCATCACGGTAGCTGAACAGTCCCTGGGAAAAGTCCCCGTGTCCATCTTGCTGACAGCAAAGGCACAGCACCTTAAATGTTCACATGGGTGGACTTGTGAGGGCCTGATCCTGAGCCAGGGTAGCTCTGTGCCTCTCCAGCGACACAACTGAAGGTGTCTAAGCAGCTCACTGAGCTGGAGCGTGAAAAGGGGAAGGTTTGCAAGGGCTAACTTTGCATTCAGGGCAAGGCAAATTTAGGTGCTCTGAAGCAATATACAAAACAGTTCACCTCCCTGCCTGTCCCTGTGCCCCCCACCCCCGGACACCCCGCTGGCTGTACAGTGAGCCTAGGAGCTGTGTCTTTCCCTTCCTACCACAGACCCAAGGACACTTCATTGCTCCCAAGCGGTAGCTTTCTCCTGCAAGGTAATGACTGCTGCCTTCAGCTGGTACAGGTCTGACCAATGCCCTCTGTACGTGTTCAGATTTCATACGGTTTTCTCGTTGTCGGGCAGGCTTAAAATTCCCATTCTAACTGCAATTTACGTCATTGGTGTGTAACTGAGCACCTTAAGACCTTAAATGTGTAGCTGTTCTTTACTCACTGCATTTTTGCATTTGTTAAGACCCTTAGCTTTGGCTGGGGATCCCCGCTGTAACTCTAGGTTTGCGGCAGGAAAAGGACAACTTCCAGCCATGACAGCATGGCTTCATGCAGGAGCCACGTCTCCCATCTGTGAGGAGCTCCTTTTGTCTCCTTGTTAAATCTCAGTGTAGTTGATCCTCTTCTTCAAAACACTAATCTTTGCGGGTGCACACTCTCTTCACATTTTCCCAGGCTATTGCCTGCCATTAGCTACAATTTTGTTGCATTAGTTGAGGACAGGTTAACACCCATGAATTTCACCAAAGCAGGCTTTGTGGAAGGATTAGAGAAGCGGGGTGTCTTACAAATTTTAGATTACCATATGTCTGAGACTCCACTTCTCTTGGCTAGTTGTTGCTATTTGGGGAAGAGCATAAGCCACTACTTTTGTGCCTGTAAGCATTTATAGAGAACACAGGTTCACAGGTCCCAGACTCGGCACGTAAGCATGTGTATCCACACAGATATACCTGTGTGAGCCAGGAATGTTTTCATATATGGTAGTGGGTTTTTTTCCTCACTGTTTTGTATTGTTACTTGAGGTTACTTTGCTTTGTAAAAATTTCTTGCTAAATGCCCTTTTGCTACTTCCTCATTTTTTAATGCCCACATTAGAAAAAATCTGCTGGAAGCAGAAGAGACAAAGATGTTGAGGATGAGAAGCTCTGTTCTTGCCATCATTTGTCAGCAAACCTTTCCCTCCGACTTGAAGATCTTTCCAGCTTACTTCTCAAAACAGAAAAGTGTCAATAAAGTCTGTTACCAGCAAGCCTGCTTGCTGAAGAAGCTTAGCTCCCTTAGCTTCTCCATCATGCAGCCAGTAAAACACTCAGAGCACTTTGTATAGAGGAAGCATGGGTTACACGTACATGTGGAACTTCAGAAATAAGTTTAACATGGCTTTTCTTGATAGTGCTCCTTCTCTCACCTTTAAAACTTAGTTTTACGGGTAATTCAGATGATGATCATCAAGCAGCCAGGTAGTTAACAGTCCTTTGAAAAAACAGTGTGAATCCAGTACAAAATGTACCAGCAAGTAGCACAGCAAAGACAGTAACTATGAACTAGATCAGCCCTTTGGCTTGGTTTCAGACCGTTTCCTGCTGAAAAACAAATTCAGAAAGATACTTAAAAAGCACCTAGCTCCAAGTGTGTGAGTAGATTTCAGGGGCATTACCTGAATCTGTCTTCAACCTGTCCATCTGTACTAGTGCAGTAGAGCATTCCCATAGGTAGCTATCAGGAGGTTACTGGGAGTCTGTGCCATGGAGCAAGAGTCACTTTTTGTACCTGGAGAGGACATACTTTGTGGGTTGTTTTGTTCTCTTGTTTGCATTCCCTACGGTTTGATCTCTTTGCAGCCCCCGGAAAACCATGTTGATGTGTTTTGCAATGCATTGAGCACAGCTCCCTGCTGCTGAAGCCGAGCCGTGCGCGCTGGCGGGCGCTGGCACTCTGGGGACCTCCCCGTGGGCAGCAGCGGAGGAAATGGCAGTGGTGGGTGATGACATGGGTGGAGCTCCTCACACTGGTTGTCCCATGGGAGATAGCTTATCTGTGGACGCCTGTGTTTCTGGAATAATATTCATTTGATTGAAAGCCAAAATTAGAGTAGGGAAGAAATTGGCTGCCAAGGGCTGATTGGCACTTGGAGTCAAAGGAGGGGCAGTACAGACCCCACGGGGAGGATCTCCTTATCCGTCAGCACCAGTCTGCTCTCCCTGCAGGTGTGCCCCAGTGGTTCCTGCTACTACTCTGCTTTCTGTTATTTTTGTTTCCCTTTAAAAAGCCAGCCGAGATCCTGTCATTAAGAAGCCTTCATTTTTATCTGTTGCCCCTTCTTCACCGCGTTGCAGCCTGTGGTAGCGCCTTGTTCTCCTGTGGAGAGCCTTCAGCTCTCTCAAGCGAAACAATTAGGTGCCAGCATCACGTTTCTGGGCTGCCTCACCAGCCTCGGACGTTCACCTCCCACTGTTTTAGTGGTCTCTCTGTTCTGTGATACAGTGAATGCTGGATCCTGTTTTAACAGAAGCCCTGTGTCACAGCTTGTGCAACGTGGGCTGCATACGGCCCCTTTTATTTATTGAAGTGTTTTCGTTTATCCATAGCAATTAAGTTGCGTTGTGGCCTCTAACTTTTTAAGCAATTCTGAGCTGCCTCTAACTTTCAGCATTGTAGACATGTAGACACTGCAAATGCTTGATTAGCTGAGCAATGCAGTGCTATATATAAAAAGGAAGGGGCAAAGCAGTAATTTTTAAGAGCACTTAGATGCATCTGCTTTTGTTATAGCTACATAACTAGGTAGTTTGAATCAGTCCCACCTACATTGTGTTGTGTCTTCTGAATTTTACTGCAGAAGGGCTGATGCCATTGCATAACTAATTATGGTTACTCTGCCCAGACCTTTGCTGGCCTTTTTTACACCTACATGATTCTTCATGTCACTTCACAAGCTCATAAGGGAAAGGTACTATTAATGGAAATATAATTTAAGTTAAAGAATTGGTCTTTGTTCTTGTCAAGCCTAGCCACTGAATACTGACTCCTTAAATATTCTGCGGACAAACAACTTGCTTGTGTGCTTTACCTGTCTGAGAATGGCATCCTCCACCTGCAGTGCTCCGATGTGGTGAGAACAGAACTGATGCCACAGTAAACAGCCATGATGTAAAAAGAAAAGGGGAAAGGTTTGGATTTCAGGTCACAGCCAAGTGCTAGAATTTGGTGCATTGTAACAAAATAGAACAGCTGTTGCATCTCATACCAGAAATAATGGGTGGAAATTGCTGGCAATATTCTGTTCTCTGGGTTTTGCACCTATGTAAACAGGAAGAGATCCTGGCTGCTTTTGTTGACACCTGTTGGCATGCTGAGGTGATATTTTTGGCCTGATTGATAGGCTTTCTTCATCATATTCTGCCTTTTTAGCAGCATTTACTCTAATTTTTTACAAAGGGTAGAGTTAAAGATTTTCTCCTCCCCACCATAAGAGTTCAAATCAGTATTTTTGCAGTTTCATCCATCCACTGCTTGTATAGTTGTGGTGTCTTCATGAAAAGCTCTTGTTGGACTTTAAAGCTACCATTTAAACATCAACTAGCATCAATAAAATACTTCTGACTTGTCTTGAAATAAAAAATTAGTCATTAAATAAAAAATGCACCCAAATTATTCAAAGCAACTTGAAGAAAGATCTTTTCTTTGCTGTTGGCTACATAGTACAAGCAAGACATTGCACGGACCAAAAATCAGATTATCATGGTTATTTTCAAAGAAATGCTAAAGGATAACTGCCTAAAGGCAGGTGTATGCCACAAAATGTAATTAAGTCCTTACTGGCATACAAGTACTAAAGATGCTCAAATCCCATTAAAAATCACAGGGAGTTAGGGAACTCTATTGTTAAAATATCCCAGAAGCTTCAGTGTGATTTATCTTTCTCTGTTACTCTCTAAATTCCTTTCATGGTGAGGTCTTATGCTTTTTTCTTCTTTAAAAATCCCACCAGAGAAGAATATGACTTGGGAGGTAAATGTCCCCTTCCAAAAGGGATTTTGGCCCAGGTACTTAAACCTGTGCCAGTGCCAAAGTCTCACAAAACTGAAAGGATTTTACATCTGGGAGGGAGTCCCATAACTATAAGAGAAAATAAATTGGCAATGGATTGAAAACAAATTATTAATTCTTCACATGCCTTTTTTCCAACTGCCTATTTCTCTGTCCTTTAAAAGCCACCCTCCACATCCTGTTTCCCAGGAGGTCCATTTGGTTTCTCCTTTCTCCCCACTACTAACTCTTTCACTCTGCGAAACGCCTCCCTTCCCTTGCCACATTGCTCAACTCTTCCCAGGGAAGCGTGCCTGTCGCCCTGCCCTCCATCCTGTCTTCCCGACTGTCCCAGCCTGAGTCTTCTGCTGAGCCAGCTATGCTGCTCTTCAGTGATAAATCATATCATCACCCCTTTCCCCTTTGACTTGTCAATTCTTTTTTTTTTTTTGTTTCCCAAAGACTTGCATAAACCACCTTTAACCATAGAATACAGAACAGTCTTTGTAACATAAATTTCAAATGCTCTTCAGAGAATCCTGAGTGAAGCTCCCAGTAAAGGTCAGAGAGCACAAGAGACCCACCCAGTGTCCTGCTTTTGGGTAACTTTTCCATGCTCTGGATAGGTAAAAAGGGAGTAGAGGAGAGCCGTCAGGTCAATGACACTGGTGAACTCCACGCTCCTTGCACAAAAAAACTGGTTTGGATTAAGCTCCCCTGAATTGCAATAATGTGTACAAAGAGAGTAAAATACAGAGCCTTTTAAGGTCATCTCCAAACAAATTGAAGTAGATTAATTAAAGAGTAATTTCTTAATGGTGTTAGAAGAGCCAAAGATAAATTATTACTGCAAACTATTGTAGAGCTAATTAATATCTGCATCTATCTGTACATAGACATGGATGTGCACACAAATTATTTGAACAAAGACTAACTGTGTGAGGAACCTGAACAAATGCTGAGTATGTTCTTGATCAGTGCATCTGAAAAGTCTGATTCACAGGTATTTTCACATCATCAGTGCTCCAAGAGTGATTTTCCCCTCCATAGCAAGGGAGGGACAAGAACCTCTTTTACAAAAGAAATAGAAAATGCTGTTGATTTTTATTTTCAGTCTAAGTCTACAGAAAAAAAAAAAAAAAGGAAAAAAGTATAGCCTGCCTTCCCATTTCTCATTCAGATTTAATAAAAATCCTTAGTATTTCTACTGGAGCAATTTCTCTCTTCTGTTGTGTCTCCTACATCAGTGGGGCTTTCTTTACTACTTTTCATTTGGAAAACAGGTTTGAAAAAAGTGCTAAATTTGAATATGAAGAGACTTTTTTTGCTAATTAGACCTATAAAATCTCTGTGAGCACCCAGGGTGAAGCAAGTAGCCTCACCGTCCATCAGCTGCCACCGGCAGTGAGCTCTGCACTTGAACAGAGCCCCTGCCGTGAGCTGCGCTGCTGAGTGGATGCAATCGTAAGGGCATCCTGGATGCTCAGCCTCGTCTGCCTGGGGACATTCATTGAGCAGCACAGCTTCCACGGTCCAGGGACATAGCTGCAGAGAGCTTTAGTGAAGATTGACTGGATCGATATCCCTGTCATTGCTTATGTCAAGTGATGAACTCCATTATTACTTGTAGCAGTGTGCCCCATGGCATGTTAATTTGCACGTGGGTACTCATAATATGCAGGGTATAGTGTGTTTGTGCAGCCATTTTTGTGTAGACACATTGTGAGGACAAGCCTTAGAAATAGAAGCTAAAAATAAGCCAATACACACAATAATATATACATACACACACACATATATATAATTGAATGCCTTATTCTTCTGTTGCATAAGACCAGCAGGCATGAGAAGAAAACAATGCAATTTCACTCTTCACAACTACTGTGATTAGAAACAAAGCTGTATACAGAAGAGATCTCTGGCACACAAAGAGGGCATTTTGGCAAAAAATAAATCCTGATAGGAAGCTTGCACTGTAGAGACCCAGCTTCCCTGGGGGCAGGAGAAGGCTGGGTTAGGTTCTCTGCTCCTGTTGACCTTTTTTATACACTTGAGCAGAAGTTCCTCTTGACTTCAGCAGGAGTTAACCTGCGAGCAAGGGGAATACCCAAGAGAGGTTATGCATTTAGAAAACATGTTAAAACTTGTTCAATGTTTTGGAAGAAAAGGGCATTTTTACAAATGGGAATTGTTCTGGGCAGGTCAGGATTCCCCTGCCCACTGTCCTGCTGCTGTTCCTGCTTCATCCTGAACTGCTTGTGTTGCTTCTGTGATGATAGTTCTGTCTTTCTCCTAGGTGTTTTTCTTATAGCAATAATGACATCTTCTTTTACACTTACTGCTAGCAGTACCACAAACCAGCGTCCTGTTTGCCTTCTTTATTGCAGCTGCATACGGGGCAGAAGGCTTTAGGGACTTTCATGCAATAATTCCCAAATCTTTTTCCTGTAAGTATACTGCAAACTCAGCTCACTACAAAGCATTTCCATCTAGTTCCTACTTTTATAATTTTTTGGTGTGTCATTTCACTTCTCAGTAATGTATGTTTGTCTGCATGCGCTACTAAAAGGCTTAAGTACTCTGATCTTTTTGCTTTGTTCGCATGTATTTTGTTTTAACTTAACAACTTCAATAGCCACCTTCTCCAAATCCCTGGCAGGCAAGGAACTTGTAACTATTTTGTATAAATATATTTACATTCAAATTATTATCCTTATAATTATGAGGAAAAAAAAAAAGGTGTGTGAATTCTGGAAAATCTCTCATATGCTCAAGCCAAGTAGGTCTACTGCTTTTGTTCGCCGTGGTGGAAACAGCAGTACAGGCTTGTAGTCCACTAAATTTGCAGAATAGTTTAGATCACTTCCATTTAGCCAATCTTACCATCTTTGTAATTCACTGTTTTTGATGTGTTTTTCCATATCTCTAAATTATTCCCCTTTTTAGGGCATACACTTTATAGGAAAAACTGCTATTTATGATGTGCACTCATTCTGTCTTGCATATGATTTCTATTAAAAATGCAATATTTGAAAAATCATTAAAATGCCTAGATTGGTAAACTTTATAACAGGTGTCCAGTCAAACAACATTCAGAAATATGAACACTTTTGCACTTAACGTGTTTCCCAGTAGGATTTTGAGTCAGATACTCCTTGTCAGTCACATCCATGCAATCCTCCTGGGACACCTGGGAAGTTGCAGGGTGGAGCTGAGAAGAGTTTGTCAAACCTTTCAATTTCAAATAAAAGTCAGGGTCTTTCATCTCTTGAGGTAATTATTATCCTTAGCTTCATTATATTATTGCTACACCACCACTTATAAATAAGACTACCATAAAACTACCGTTCCACAAAAGGGAAAGACCTGGTCTTTATTGGGTGAAACAGACCCCTCGTGTGCTCAGCCACTAAGGTAAATGCTCTCCTTTTTGGGGTGGGGTGAAGGAAGAGGTTTTTTACTGAAAAGACAGTAAGATTTCGGGCAATTAAATGTTTTTTTTCAGCCTAATGAAGAGCTGTTTTTTTCACCAAAATCATCAGATTAGAAAAGAGGGAAATAACTGTAAAGAGTATTTATTCTACACAAAATGTCATACAGTCCTGTGGAGAGAAGAGGAATTAAGAGTGGCATTAACTGATCTGAATCTTAGCCATTTTCCATAACATTTAGGTTTGCTGTGTTCATATCAGATCAAATTTACCAACCTACACGTTATCACGTAGTAGTGAGGCTATGCCAAATTTATACTTGAATTATTCTTCTATCTGCAAGCAATTGTCACCTATGGGATTATTACACAAAGGACTTATCCAGAAAACTGGATAAAAACGGTTTTCCCACCCATCTTTGTTGATATGACTGTTTTTTAGTAGTAACTCATGGCTGTAGAGATCCTGTCCTCATACTCAGCAATCCTAATCCAGCTGTCCTGAAAAAACAGTTATCACTCCTATAATTTCCTATCATGATAGTTCTTGCTCTTAAATTCTTGCTTCCATCCTTCTCCAGGCTGGTTTCTTTATCAGTGTTTGTACTCTTTGCTTTCCCATTACCCTTGCTCACCCCATAGAACTGCAAACCAAATATTTGGATTCAGTGTGACCCTTAGGATCTTCCTGCCAAGTGGAGAATGTTGCATTTTCAGTTCAATTTCATCCATTGTCTTTATGGGTTACTTACTTTGACAATTGTTTTGGACAAATCCATGTGAAGTGGATTAATTTTCAGTTTCATTCCAATTAGCTTGAATTGTCAAAATGAATGTTACAAATGCAAAAAACTCCAAGTGACATAGGAACAGACTTGTAATGTTGTTTGGATTACCAACTCCCTGGAGGCCTTGTATTTGTCTTACTGATGTTCACTGTTCATTGCTCCATGTGTTGCAAAGTCATCTCACTGCCCATAGAAATGTAGTCATGTTTATAGCCTTTGTTATTTAGGTATATTTTACATGCTGTTTAGAAGTTATCTCCTTTGATGTGATTGTTTCTTTGCCACCATATTTATTCTGTAACAAAACTGAGTGGCATCCTGTATTGTTTTTTTCAGCCGGTAATATTAAAATAGAGACTCAGAGTGATGAAGAGAATGGGCGTGCCTGTGAAATGAATGGGGAAGAATGTGCGGAGGATTTACGAATGCTTGATACCTCGGGAGAGAAAATGAATGGCTCACACAATGGCCCAGGCAGCAAGGCTATGTCAGGAGTTGGAGGCATTCGACTTCCTAACGGAAAGCTAAAATGTGATATCTGTGGGATAATTTGCATCGGTCCAAATGTGCTCATGGTTCACAAACGAAGCCACACTGGTAAGGCCTGCCATAGTTTTTCCTTTAGTTGACAAGAACCGGCCACACGTTAGGAACTTATTTTCTGTATCATGCATATGTTCCCTTTTGTAAGACAATGCAGCATCGGTGGGCATTCGGAACTCGGTTATTTTGTTATGCCATTTCAGACAGCGCAGGAATTGAGATTTCTTCTTGATGGTAGTCCATCTATTGGGCTAGAAATTGTGCAGTTTATTTCGCTTGAAGCTACATGAAAAAAACAAATTTCAAAAAAAAATAAAGAAGTCTTGTTGAATTTCTAAGAATTTTTTAAGAATTACTGAAGAAAAACCCGCTTGTGGCTAACTCTGAAATCAACCCAGTTCTAATGTTTCCAGCAATGCAACAAAACTCATTATGGCTCAGTGATTATGAAAGTGATTGGCAACATAAATTTTAAGGGAACTGTACTGTCAGTCTTAGTAAAAAAGGGATTAAATTTATGTCAAATGTTTCATGAAGTAAAAACAAGTATTGTCACTGGTCAAATCTGGACTAAAGGGTGTCCACAGGGACACTAAAAGGGACATGTAAAGATGATGTGCTCCTTAGGGATGGCTTTTAATTATACCGTTCTGTGAATCTTCTTGCCTCAGTTTTCTAACTCTAAATAGTCTCAAAGAGTGCAAAATGAAGAGGCTGAAACAAATGAAGAAGTAAAGACCAGGGTGAGTCTCATCGTACCTGATATAACCTGCCTAAAAATTGGGCTTCCAATCTAAGATCATCCATAGTCAAAGGAGAAGAACTGAACTGTACAGTTGTGCTACACAAGTAACTTTGAAAATAGATAAATATTTGGCATTTTTGCAAGAACGTGCAAATGTGAGAGAATTTTAAAATATTTTTAAGGTAAGAATGACCTGTCCGACAGTTCAGATTCCACTGAAAGAGTCGTGCTAGTGAAAACATAGATACTTTCTTCCTCCACATCCCCTCAATCATACTTAAATTATTTCCCCATAATTACTTAGGAGTGTGATTAGCAAAGTGTCTTCAGAATTTAATGGAAAGGATCCATGAAAATAGCCTGAGTGTCGTCCATCCCCCCAGTGCTAATGTCTGTCAACGTAACCACCGCGGCTGTTCCAGCTCTGGGTGGGTGTGATGTGTTAGTGTAACCTGGGTTAGCCACGTCCAGAAGCAGTGCTGGTGGAAGTTAGCAATGCTGTTATATTTCCTCTGCAATTCAATATGATAAATTCCTCAGTCAGGGAAGAGCAGATAATTATCATTATTGGAAAAGCCACAACTAGTTCTCAGAAGAGAGGCTATAGCCTACTTCCCAGATAGAATAAAGTGCTTGTTGGTCGACTGGGTTTTTTTTTGTTTATTTTTTAATTGGATGTTGATGTGATCCTTTAAAAGTTGATAAAATGCATATGGAAAATTACTTAGGCATGAGGCCTTTAAAACAGAGACAGGGGCTTGAAGAGGCTGCTGTAGTAGTTGAAATAAAATATTGCAACTTAAAATGCATTTAGAGGTAGAAATCTTTGCGCTTGTTTAAGGAGGCTGCTGATTTATTAACAGTAGGCTGCAGCTGCTTCGAAGGAGCTGTTTCGGGTCCTTGAGGGTCAGAGGCACCAGGGCTGAATGGCCTGTGAGGGGACACACCTGATTTTAGGGAGGCGGTGGCAGAGCTGCCTTTGTTTCTGGCGGCCTGGTGGGTTCCCACAGGCTGAGTCCCCGCGGGGTGAGCTGAGCTGCCCCTTCCCTGCGGCAGCGTCGCCAGGGGCCGGTTTCCCTGGCACGGAGCTCCAGATGCCCCAACTCCCCGCCTGGCAGAGGGACTCCTCTGCCTGCCAAAGCTGCTCGAGGCGCTGCCAGGCAAGGGCTGGCACCCTGAGACTTCTCCTCACTTTATGGAGCCCTCCCCTTGCCAACGGGACCCTCTTTTAATCCGGGAATGTAGCTTGCAGTGGAAGCGCCCCATGAGCTGCACTTTGCTCAGCAGGACCCCCGTCTTTTACACTTCATAAAAATCAAGGGTGTGAAGTTGCACCTCTGAGTCCCTCCATGGAAAGAAAGCCTTTGCTTTCCCTCCCACTGGCTCCTCTCCTCTGAGCAGCCTCCTCAGGTGAGCTCAGGCGGGTTTTCGGGGGCTGGCAAGGGAGAGGAGGCTCAGAGCTGGTAGTTTAAATTAAAGGGACGTCATGAGGAAACAGTGGTGACTGCTTTTCCTTTCAGCTGCGCTGTGAAAATTAAAGTAGAAATGGAATATACTATTACAGACATTTAACTGACTACGCCGAAGCCCATTTCAATACATGCCCGGTGAAGGAATAAGACTCGCAAATGAATTACTTTGCTGCTAATTCATGTAAAACCTGCATATGCAGTGAGGTTTCCTTAAATAAATATTTGATAAGTGAACAAAACTCCAGCACACTAAAGTGCCAAAATAAAATGACTGCCTGACCTGATAAAAGGCATAATTACTTTTAATGAATACACCTGCCAAGTGCAGATAGGCAGAGCGGCACCTGATATTTCTGCCCCCTCCTGTCTGCAAGCAGCTGTACAGCACTGCTGCCTTACCTGTTGCTCCCGTCTGCCGAGCAAATCCCACTCACAGATGCCCAACTACCCTCCCTCTCTTTCCCCGAGGCTTTCAGTGCGTTGTTTCTCACCAGCTTGCTGCTGTCTTGCTTGGTGTTTAGGAAAAAAGAGATCTAGAAAGGAGAGAGAAACCCCCTCCTGCTCCCTGGCGCTGAGACCCCAGGGAATAGATTCAGGCTTTGCTTGCTCAGTGTGCACGTGTGCGTGTGTATATATGTGCAAATATATGTGTGTGTGCATAAGTGTATATATTCCCTCCTTATGTGTACACTCCTTTACCACAAGTCACCAGTTAGTTCACTTACGTCTTGTTAGTTGGGTTTAAATGTCTCAAATTTCTTTAGAAAACTAATGCCCATTGAAGAATGAGCTTTTTTATTAAAAAAAAAAAAAAGCTATGCACATCTCTGAGTATTAGGTGATTTTGTCATTATATTGTTTAAGAAATCAGAAATATTCCAATTAATATAATTAATCATTGAATAAGTAGTCCAAGGCCTGTGCTCCCACTAAGGCTTGCAAATCACTGCAATGGTGGTTGATTCAATTGAGGGTCTTATTGCAGTTTTTGTTCCTGGGCACATACTTGGCCATAGCTACGCACCGCGCAGTGAAATCTGCCCAGGATAGACACCTGCCGTTCAGAACCGGCAAGAAAATAACACACAGAGCTGACTGTTTGAACAAAAGCTGCATTGTGTATCGTTTCTTTCCGTCCTGTCCCTTCCCTATTTTGGGAGGACAGCACCACAACCCAGTAACCTTCCGCCAGCGACCGTCTCCATCCTAGCAGGGTTGGGAGCTTTGCTGGGCTCACAAGGCAGGTGTTCTCCACCCCGGTAGTTGCAGCAGGGACCACCAAGGGCTGGCCAAGCTACACGTGGTTTCAGGGTCTGTTGGTGGTGGTGTCATTTCTCTTGTACGGCGACATGAGTGCAGGTTCCCTTACATTTGATCCCACTGAAAGTTTTATAGAAATATTTGGTATGCAGCAGGCTCCTTTGAAATGCTGCATCCATGTCTTCTCCATCCAGTGCAAGATTTCACCCTGTAATTGCGAGAGCTGTAGGCTGGAGATACATTTCATTCTTACTTTGCTTTGCATTTCATTCCTAGAATGCTTTTACAATCCTCGTTTTCTCCTCTTATGCTCCTCTGAGTAAAAATAACAGAAATGAATGCTGGAAAACCTGTAAGAATTAACCATTTCTTCTGAATTTGTGTCCCCCATGACAAACTGACTTCTTCATTACTGTTTCAGTCCATTTCTGAAAAATACCTTCCACGCTGAGTAACTGCCCCAAAGATTAAGAGGTAAAGCAGACAGACTCTTACCCATTTCCTTTTTTCCCCTAACAACAACCGTGCATGGCTTGTGAAGTACCCTCCAAAATCCTGTAAGGCTAATGCTGGCGGTTCTGTGGGCCACCCCAGCTGAACCCGTTGCGGATATAGTTCCGATGAATGCAGCTGCTTGATGGACAAAGAAAGTGAGCTCGTTTGGCTTGGCAGGGACTATGCTGACCTGCGTGAAGCTGTTTGACCAATGAAAATACCTTGCCATAAAGTGGATTCATTTTAACGTTTGCTGAATGCTAAAGCTGCCAGCCCTGATGGTAGAGTCTGCAGATATTTGGGTTGGGACTGTGCTGCTCTCTAATTGATTTTCAACTCTTCTACTGCATTACCCAAAAGTCAAAAATGATCAAGCTGCACATATATATATATATATATGCACACGTATGGACATACAAGTTGGCCCTAGGTGTGCAAAATAATACGTGATGGTTAAGTAAGAGAGAAGAATTTTTTTAACGTGTATTTATTTTTTTCATATTTTTAACTTCAGCACTGAAATTTTAAACTCAGTAATATTACATAAAGAAAATGCAAACTGAGAACAGAACATCTCTGGGCTGTTTCTAATATTGTCGATGCATTATAATTACTAGAGCAGATTACATTGATGCCTAAGAGAAACAGAATTCAGCAAATAAGTTTCAAAGGCTGGTTTGACTTAGTCGAGGGCTACAGAGAAACAGGCGTGCAGGAGCGGTTCCAGCCGATGGAGTGCTCTCATGTATAAATTTTCCTTTACTCCTATCTGGTACAACTGGAAACATATTTTATTTCTCACTGACTTAAGAAAAGGCCTCACCTACCTTAAATTTTTTAAAAATAGCTAAGCAAATAAATAAGGATATGGATTTTAAAGATCACTAAAAAGCAAACAGCAGCCATGTGAATTTTTGGGAAGGCTAGTTGATTCGCTTCCTTGATAGCAGGCACCAGTTTAGACAAATGAGGGCCGTGTCTCTTCAGGCTTTTCCCCGTGTCTGTCCAGAGCGTTGACCAGCAGAGCCCATTTGTGCAGCTCCTCTCTTCACACCTTACCTAGAGAAGGGTTGGGACTTTGGCGTGGAAGTACAGGGCTTCCTTTGCACTGTCTTAACTTATGTGATTTTAGTCTCTCTCTTTCTCTCTCTTTCTCTGTCTCTTTCCTGATTTGGCTGCTTAGGGACAGACAGGTAATGGAGAAGAAATTGAAAGGGAAAATACAGGGAAAATGTAAATGAAAAGAAGTTATTATAACTGTTATAATGAAGTGCCTTTCATTTAAATATAAGAATGTAACGCTGAAATGAACTTGTGATCCTGAAATGCATTTTTAATGAGTTTCCTTTTTATTTTGCTGCTTCAGTGGCATATTTTAAAGACCCTTTGAAAAAAGCCACATTAAAAACCCCACCAAATGCCACAACATGCAAAATTGGATATTGGTTTATTCCAAAACTGCTGATCAGGAAGAGTGGCTCTTCAACACAAAATGTTGCAGTCACTTTATTTAAATGAGTTTGAATTTGCATTGTGATGTGCCATTCTGATTTAGAAAAAAAAAATTAGATTTTCAGATCAAATTGACCCAGCCAGTGAAGCATTAAGAAACTGGCAGGTTTAGTCTGAAAGCCTCATGTTATATCAAACCTGCAGCCGGTGGAAGTCACAGAGCAGCAGGGAGAAAACAACTTTCTCACTGAAATCTTTCTCTTGTTACCGCGTAAGATTTTTTTGTTCTCACATATTTTCTCCTTCTCCCCGTAGGAGAACGCCCTTTCCAGTGCAATCAGTGCGGAGCCTCCTTTACGCAGAAGGGCAACCTTCTGCGCCACATAAAGTTGCACTCGGGTGAAAAGCCCTTCAAGTGTCACCTGTGTAACTACGCCTGCCGTCGCAGGGATGCCCTCACGGGACACCTGAGGACTCACTCGGGTAAGTGAAGGTGTGGGACCTTCCGGGGATGCTCGTCACCGCACCCCTTGAGGAGATGGGGGCCTTCACGGCCACCAAGCCTGAGACGTCTTCTCACCTTGGGGAGGCGAGTAGCCCCACGTTGGGTTTAACCAAGCTGTGAGCTGGCAGCAGTGTTTTAGCAGGAAAGAAATGACTAAACTCATCTCATCTCATGATCCTACACCAGAAGAACTGGGGTTTTTTTCCCATGCGTCTTGGCTGATGAAAAGTTTCTGTATTAGGGTTTCATCTTACAAGCCTCATGTGAGTAATCCGTTTCATGGAACTATGAACATGAATTAAAGCTGATGAATGTTTCAGGGTTTGGATGGCATTTATCTGCATATAGAGATAATAGAAGGACTAAACACTGTAGGTTTTCAGTCACAAAGTCCCAAAAACCTCCAGTCTGGTACTCATTCATGACCTAAGGAGTAAATGCCACCTATAGCATTTAGCAGCAGTTATTTGTTGCACCTTGTTATTACAAATACTTTGAAAGAGAAAGGGTGGGAAGGAGGGAAAGGATGGGAGAGAGAAAGATAATGATCTTTCAAGAAAAAGGATTCTGCTGGAGTTTTTCAGTGTTTTGTCTCAACAGTAATATGGAGATCTGAATAAATTATTTTGAATAGCTGTGCTTTTCCATTACTATGAACATCTCATTGTTTGACAGAAGCCATAGTCAAATACCTTCTGTGAAGCAAAACCAATTTAGCACCTTTAAAGTGCCTTTAAAAGCAGAGTATTGTCTCATCTAGTTTTCCAAGCTAAGATGGAAATGCAAAGTATTTGGATAGGAGACCTCCAAAACATATTGCTGGAACTGACACTGGTAACTTTACTTGCCAAAGTTGGCTTTAGGACCAAGTTCTGAGTAGCAGAAGGGGAGCTCTCAAAGTGAAATTTCTGTGTTGCACAAAATTAAGGAAATTCTTCTCTAGCACACACATTACATAACAAGATCCCTAGTGTAGGTCCCAGATATCCAAAATAATTTCCACTTCTCCTGTTTGGTCCTGGCCCAATTCAGGAAATCACATATTTTAAATAATATTTTCTTCCCTCTCCCTTACTGTTACTGATTTTCATGGCTGCACAGTTTTAAACATAATTTTTCATATACACATGAAATTATACCTAGACGCTTTTGGAAAACTTGGAGGATTCCATGGCTAAAGAAGCAATGCACAAACTCTAGATTTTGATTAGTTCCTGCAATTGGCAAATTTACATCAATACATTACAAAACAAGTTGGATATCGGAGTCCGATTTTTACCTGAGAATTTGTAAATAAAATTCAAAAGTTAAGCTGTGTAACCATCTAAAATTGTAAAATGGCATATAAGGTGACAGTCTTGTCGTGCTAACACAGAAAATTCAGGTCCATAAATCCATGAAACTGTGTTGTTACTGCAAAATTCCTGGAACTACCTACATCTGGATTGGTGTAATACAGGAAAATAATTTGTCATGCCATTTCTCTTGAACTTCCAGAAGCAGAAAATATGTGAAATCTAACAATGTCCTAAAAGGGTTAAGCTGGTTTCTGGTTACATCAGAACTGACATCCAGCGTGGGCAGGTGTCTCTCCGACACCACCAGCTCCCCCGTTGGCAGTCTCTCTGTGGGAGCCAGGCACCAAAGCAACTACGTTCAGACCTTTGAAGGTGTCTCAGTTGCTCACTTCTCTAGATGCCGTTTTTGAAGATTGCATGTCGCAGTCCTTATCTGATGTCAATCATCAGAAATCAGCTTGCAGCACCCACAGAACTGTCCTGTTGATGTAAAGATATAAAACTAGTTTTCCATTAGTTAGTTTTGTTTGTTTGTGTCTTTTTTAAATCGACAAGATATTTCTTCAGTTCTCCACAGCATGGGTTTATTTTGGGGGTGGGCTTTTTTCCTGTTGTTCTTACCATTATGAATATGCTGTTGAATGCCTCATCTGAATCTCTCCATTAATTGTTGTTTTCTCCAGTTGGCAAACCGCATAAGTGTGGATACTGTGGTCGCAGCTATAAGCAGCGCAGCTCTTTGGAAGAACATAAAGAACGCTGTCATAACTACCTGCAAACCATGAATATCTCAAGCAGCCTTTATTCAGGTAATAAATGTGTCCATTTGGGGATTAACGGTGTCACATACAGAGAAAAAGGAGTGCAAAGGCAATAGTAGAACCGTTTGGGGCATTTTTTGCAGTGGGGAGACATACACATATGCCATATGTATGATATTGCACCTGGATTTTTTCTATATTTGATAAATTTGGCTGTTGTCTCGTTTTGTTTAGCTCCAACAAAAAGCCACAGTAAAACTCGTGCATGTAGCAGAACACTGGCAAGACCTGGAAAATTTCAGTTCACCATCTCAAGGCAGTATGACTGCATCATTTCCCCACCTTGCCCTTTTGCTTGGAGTCCTATATTACAGTACTCTTGTGGATGTATTCTTAATAAAGACTTAGTATCAGTGTTCTAGGTAGGGCTGCAGAATTTTCTGCATTGCACACCTCCTGCCCTTCCCAGGCACATCTTAAGGGCCTTACTTGACCAGCGGGACCAGCTCATCTAACAGGGATGAGCCATCTGTCTTCGCTCTTACTCTTCCAAGCAAGAGGACCTGAAGCCAGTGGCATTTAATTTAGCCAGTTTGACTGAGACAGTCCAGAAAGGCTAATAATTTGTTGACAGCCTTCTTCCCAACCTCCCCTTCAAAAGAAAACCGGGCGGAGGTGAGGAGCTGTTGTGCTTCTCTGAGAGACTGCTCTTATAATGAAGGTAAAGTCTGTTTCTTGGAGAATATAAAATCTAAAGCTATGCCTAGAAATAGAGCAAGGCGTTGCTGGGGTCTGGACTTTTTTTAACAAGATCCTAAAGGTCTTTATGGGATTGATCACAGCAAATAGCCATTCAAAATCCCCTTGCATGTGCCATTTTAGATAGAGAATATAAGATCCAGCTTCTGTGGGGGAGTTTAAGCCCATCCAGTAAGTTAAATTTCTGGCATACCTTTTTGATCCTGTCAGTGTATGTTATTTGGTTTGTCAAATGACAAAAATGGAAGGTTCTTTCTGACCTATTTGCAATGACGCCTCATTTAATATTTTATATCTGGACAGAACTTGAATATGTTTTTACATGCTATCAAGTAATGTAAAGTATATGCACATAATGATAGCAGCGCATACAGCTGAGATGCTTCTGGCAGACAGCATGTTAGAGCAGCTCCCCTTATAATTTTATTGAGGGGCTGGGGAATGTATAAATAGAAAAGCTCAACGTAATACACAGTAGGCAGAAATACCCATTCCTCAAAGAGGTGATCGGATTTAGAAGCAAATATTCCATCTTTGGATTTGAATTTTCAGTGTCAGGCACATGGATTTGAGTGTCTGCATGCAGAACATGAAAATCTCGTGAATGAGTAGCTGAACTACTACTAAAGTCTTAGCAAGCAAAAATGTCCAGAGGAAATTGGCATAAGCAGTCATGAACTTTATTAAGAAATAATAGAATTTTAGAGATGGACTTCTGTTTATAGCAAATCATGACAGGAGAGTTTACACTAGCTTAGGACTGAATATCTAATATTTCTGTGGGATGAAAACTTGGGGAATTCATGAATACTTGAAAGAATTACTTCTTCCTTGCATATACTGAAAGTATCGGATATATATCCATATTTGATATAACAGGAGTGCTTTTGCAAATTAGAAAAAAGAATCAAAGGAATAGCTTCCAGGTTTAGACCTTGTATCCTGCTAAAAAATTCATTCTTCAAATAAAACATTTTAGTACTCAGTTAATAAATCAAATCCTTATGTTTCTAAAAATAAAATTTTCCTGCCTTTTTCCCCGCTTTTTGCATTCTAAACAATCTATTCTGCTTCACTGCAAACATACCATTTTGCCATGTTTACATTATTTATTTCCCTTATAAACTCAAAGATTAAAAACATACAATGAAACAGTTAAGAACGAGCAAGTGTCCTCAGATTTTTAGTGCATTTTGCATTATATCTAGAAAAGTGGTAGTTACACTACCAGTGTTCTTATAATATTTCATGGTGTGATACGGAGCTGTCAGAGTCATAATTCAGGCCCTTTTATTTCCCCCAGACTCAAAAAAGTTGGTACAAAAATCTGCTAGGACATCTACCTTGACATTCTGCTACAGTGGGATTGGTTTTTACTGCAGTTTTGAAATACTTTGGGCTGTGTACATAGACAAAATGTTAGCTGAAAGGACCTAAACTGGTAAAAGCTTTCTATCACTTGTAAATCTAACAAATATAATTAGGAAGGTAGTTAAAGAAGGGAAAGATCCAGCATAGAGGAGTAAGGAGGGGAACAAGAGATTGTATTTATGTTCTAACTTTTGTCTTCTTTCTTTGAAAGAAGGTGATTCAGCATGAAATTACGGACCTGCTGAATCTAATTGCCAAATTCGTATTTTAGAGGACCAGAATATCACTATTCATGTGAAGTTCTTATTTTAGAGATATTAATTGGAGTTTTGCATTTGAGTTGAGTGGGAGCATGCCGAAGTCTTACCAGGTCTGTAAAATAACAATAGGAATAGTTTCTGAAGTTTAAAAAGGGTCAATTACAATTTCTTCCATCACTTGGGGATTTTAATTTGGAAAGACATTTTATTTTCAAGTTTACAGACACTGTATACTAAATTTCAGGAAAATAGTTATCAGGTTGCTGGCAGATTTCAGGGGGTGTCAGTTGCAAAGGCTGGAAATCAGTACATAATTCAATTTGGCCAGTTTGGTTTTGGTTTTTTTTTATAGCCATATTAAAAGTTTGACAGTTGAATATATAACTTACACTCTCTTTAACTGATTAGAAATGGAATGTTGTTACATCCTGAACAGATATCTCTTGATCATTTCAACTTTTAATTAAAACTTCAGTCTTTGTTACTCTATTGAACAGTCTGCATAAAAACATTCTCTCTAAGTCTCCTCCTAAAGTGGTGTCTGGAAGCCGTAGCCAGCACAAGGCGCTTGCCAGTGTGTGCTTGTTCGGTGATGACTAGGTACCATTTTACTATCTTGCATCTTCATGACCAAATTCTGCCCATATCTTGCGTTGGTCACGGGCTTTAGCGTCTGATGGGACTGGGGCATAATTCCATGAGATTCACTGTCATGGTGACGGTTACGGTCGCTGTCATTGCAGTATGTGCTGCTGCAGCAGGGACTCAAGAACCAGTTGTTTACCCTTCTGCTTGGTATTGCGGATTGTTTCTGTCTAGGACCCTTCACCTGTTCTTTCCAGTTGTCCACCAGACCCTGATTTCACATCTTTCAGGAACGGTGAGACTTTCACAATCGTCCTTTTATAACAGTGGTATGTTGCCAAAATAGCATTGCATAGGAACAGGGTGTTCTCGACTATTGAGCAACAGCCAGGTACCAGAGCAATGGGTTCTGTGAACACATCTCATAGCTAAAGGGAGTAAATCCAGTGATAAAACAAATTCTCAGCAGGCACAGAAGGCAAAATGTAGCGGAGTGGCACACCTAATCAAAATAGCTTGCAGAACCAAAGTCTAAAAAAATCATCTTTTGCTTCCCCCTTTAATAGCAACTCATAAATTCAGGAAAAACAACCCTGTCCTAGTAGCAGGTAAAAGTCAAATCAGTCTCTTTCCTCTGACCCCCCTTGCAAAAAATAGGAAAAACCAAAAACCAGTTGTGCTGTGATCTCACTGCGTGTCCCCTTTCCTTTCGATGGTGGAAGTCAGAGATACATACATTTTTCATAGTCATTGTTTTGTCAGTGCGTTTTCATACATCCTTTCTCTTTCTGCAGGAATACACTGAAGGGAAATGTAGTGAAAGTGAAATAGTCTCCCTTTCCTAGAGCCTCACAGCTAAGCTCCTCTCTAATCCTCCAGTGTCCCAGCAGCAGCAGGAAGTTGGGAAACACGTCTGAGTGTTTGAAATCAGCGCTCCACTATAAATGTGACTTTGGCAACTTAGGTTAAATTGCCATTTAAAGTCTAAATTTCCATTAAGGAAGTACAGCGATATTTACTAGGGGAAAAGAGGAGAAGGGTTGGTGTATTTGCAAATACATCTTCCACTGCCGGAGTTGAGAAGTTTGTCCATTGTTCCTGCTAAAGAAGCAATGGTCCGTATGGGCAGTTCCACTGGGAGAGGTGCAGAGGGACAGATGGGGGTGACAGCGGGAGGGTGAAAAGATGAACTGCTTCACACCCAGTGTGATGTTAGGATGTAACTTATTCCTGGAAATGCAGGGTGGCTGTAGAACAAGGGTGGAGTGATAACGTTACCTACAGGCAGAGGCATTGCAGTTTCAGTCTCATTTCGGTATCCTAAATGAGAGAAACAGGAACGTGTCCATAGATTCATCAGCGTGAGGGATTTTGCACCAGGAGTCAGAATTGTCCCGTGTCTGCAGTGGTGAGTTCCTCCTTCCAGCTGGTTGGGAGCTACAAGACGTTAGCTGAGAAACAATAACCTGAAGACAATAGTTCCATTAAAATGGAACGAGCGTGCCTAACCCTTCTGATGTCATTTGATTTCAGTCATAAAAGAGGAAACTAACCAGAGTGAAATGGCTGAAGACCTGTGCAAGATAGGGTCAGAAAGATCCCTCGTGCTGGATAGACTAGCAAGTAACGTCGCCAAACGTAAGAGCTCTATGCCTCAGAAATTTGTTGGTAAGAGTTAAACGTTTGCTGTCTCCTAAAAAAAAACCAAAACAACCCCCCAAAAAGTATCCCACAGGATTTTTACTTTCGCTTTATGATTTTACTTGTTTCACTAAATTAGCAATATCTATTTCTATAGAAGCAGCAATGTGTTGGGGGAAACAAAAAACCAACCAAACTTCTCCAGCATACATTTCTGGAGATTGATTTGAAGTCCTTGTCCTGTCTTTTTCTGATGCTTCTTGTGAACCAGATCATTACAAGATCTGGAGAGGCTCTTGAAGTTGCCTTAAGAACCTAAAGAAAGGAATAAAACTTTCCTATTGGAAAAGCATTTGACCACACTTTCAGGGTTATTTTATTAATACCTTGGATATTAATATCTTGGAATGACATCCAGACATCCAGATCTGGGCATATTGGTGTTTGTCAAAGCATTTGTGAATAGTTGAGCATAGGCTGGATAACATTATTCACCCCTTCGTAAAGTCCGTATACTTTTACAGCCCAAAATGATCATGGAAATAAATATACATAGGTCTGAAAACAATACCTAGATGAAAACATCTCTGGATACATTCTGTAAATGATGCAAAAACTCCATGCCCATTTGCACCGTTAGGCATGAGTTTTTCTTAACAAGGGAAAAATGGAGGCTACACCTATATTTCTCTGTTTGGTGAGCCTGTACCAAGCCGTGGTTAGATCGGTTCTGTAGCAGTGAGACCCACAGACACTATTTTGTCAGCTTCATAGAGTTAGTCTTAAATTAATTAAAACACGAGAGATCAGAGGACAGCATATGCTCATATCTAATTATGTTCTTTTATAATTCTCTGCACATTCATTTATAATATTAGTCTGTAGGAAACAATCAGAGAAAACTGAAGTCTTTGAAAAAAAACACACGTTAAGAAGGTCTTCAGTCAAAAGTCAAGGCAAAAAAGACCAGTTTATGGGATGGAAATTCCAAATATATATTCTTCAATGAGGATGCAGGGGTGAAAGGAAAGTTAGTATTTCTGAGACAAGGAAGGGGGAATCTCAGCTACATCAGGAGATGCAACAAAAGGTTTGAAATGAAAGTCCAAGATTATCTTCAAGTCCAAAGGCAACAATTCCGGGAGGTAGTGAGGGATAACAAAAGCTAATGCTTATGCTTAAGGGCAAAAGCTGTAGTAGAGGTAGTTAACAAGAATATTTCAGCTATATGAGGCAAACCTGATTCATTTAGACACTCTAGTAACTGATTGCATTAGGCAAAACACTAATTCTGTGAAATTCCAGGAAGGCCAGCAGTGTTAAAATTTAAGAGGTACTAGCAAGTATCCTATATCTGTGATATACCTGTGGGTGTGGACTAATTTTTTCGCTCTCTATTTCTCTCTTCACCCTGAGAATAACTATGAGTTTTAGGAGGGCAGAGTTTCCTGTCAGTTAGTTATTTGGGGTGAGATGTAGGAAGACAACCTACTGACAGCAGATACTTATGGAAATTTGCTAATCTTCAAAAGAATCACCTTTTCTGACAAGAAGATGCCCCCAAATACTTTCCTTTCCAATTCTCACCTGCTGCTTTATGTAATAGGTAAATTCCTGATTAATAGAAGGTTGGGCCAGCTGGTCAGGAGAGCTTTTGGGTAATAAAACATTTTTATTGCTCCAGTAGATTACCATATCATCCCAACCCCCCTGCCAAATTCCAGGAAGAACGAGCAAATGGCATCCTTTGCATAAGGGAGAGACTGTCTGCTGCTCCGCTCGTTCTCAAGGCTAAATTCATTACCTTTCAAAAATGAGATTGTCCACCAAATTAAGCCTGTAAAATTCTCTATCTCTTCCAAACTGGAATAGCTCCCAGACCCAAGAGCAGAACTAGGCCATCCAAACGAGTCTGAGAACTGCAGGTGAAGTTGACGCATATTTGAACCAACAGGCAACAAAGAAAAGAGAGGGGTTTAAAAAAAAAGAAGAAAAGAAGAAAAGAAAAAAGTGCCCACATGCACTGTGTGCATTTTTACTATTTAGGTACTTGCTGCAGAACCCTGAGCAATGCAAAGCTTGAAGTGCATCAAACCATTAGCAGTTTAATTTACTTATGCTCTAATAACCACAGAAATGAGCTATTATTTTTAATGAGTGCAAGTATTATCTGCGTTGCCCAGATATAGAAATGATACCTGCCTACCTCAAGTTTGTGTCTGTTTTAGACAATTCTGCTTGGAACCAAATTTTTCTTATGAGCACTTGATCCTCTCAGTCCACCTACCAACTGGCCATGCTACATAAAGCAAATATTACCCAAGAAACAGCTATTAAAATCATGACTTCTGGAAGCCCAAAATTTTGTGTATAATGAAGACCAGTCCAACTTTTCTGTGATACACAGTGCACATGGAATACAAACTAGTTTGACCTCGTTTTTTCATCCTTGGGTCACGGGTATACATTTATATTAGGACAGTTTCTCTGTATCATTCAAGAGTCTTTCACAACGCCTATTTGGAATCTTGAGCCTCAAAATCTGCCTGAAAACTATAGCATTAGAGTGGGCAAATCTGAAAAACATAAAATGCACCCCAGTAGAGGGGTGCTCAAATTGGCAGAATAGTAGGGAAAGGAAAGAAGAGGAAGTAGAAGCTCGTGTAGCGCAGCTAGAAGGTGTCTGTACCCTACATCCCTTATAGGAACTTTGTCCATGCTCTGCAAGCGAAGAAACACTCTAAGCATTGCCTAACTGGTATGAAACCATATCTTGTGGGAAATGTAGACAGCAGGGCTTTCTACACTTCAGCCCCATCATTGCAATAGTGTCTTGCTAGAAGTTTTCTGGGCTCTTCACTGGCTTTGAATAGTGAATTTGAGTAGAAGCTGGATGGGAAATTGTTGATTAATTAATTTGGAGATCTTCTGGTAAATTTTCCATGCTCCTATTAGCATTTCTTTTAGTCAAAATAGGACTTTCCAAGGCCTTCCAGCAAATGTCACGTTGATTAGAAAATGGTGACAGCAGCTCACAGAGATGTTTGTGGCTTTCAATGAATTTCCCAAGATCTGCAGAGCTAGAAAATCCATCCAGAGTGTAAACAATGTGTTATTGGTAGTCCCTAGGAATCTGTGGGAATTTTTTACCCTTTTGCCTTTGCACAAATTTATTAAAAACCCTGATAATAACAATGATGGTTTACATTGTTGGAGAAGACTGTTCAGGTTCATAAAATCGGTGTCTGTGCTTTTAAATAGTTTATCCCTCTCCTAACTATTACCTTCTATTTTTTGCTTAGACATACCTGTCCAGGAATTTTGAGAAACCATAGTGAAACTCGGGGTTCAGTATTATGGTATCCAGCCAGAGATCTATTATTGCAGTCTGATTTTTAAAAAAATTAAAAGTCCTCCCTTACTTTTGGCATGCTAAATCAGAGTCAAAGTTACAAGTAAAACGTAATCTTGCTCTATATAGGGCTTTTTACCTTGTAGGAAAAATATATTCCAACCACAAATGCAGTTAATTTTTCTCCATAGTTCTTGGCTGCTCCTGTAGATGATAACTTTTTGACAGAAAATTTCTGGGAACATGCGTAGCTTCTGGTAATCTGTCTAACATGGCTTACGTAAAAAACAAGGTGTGTTGGGGGGTAGCAATATGAAAAGTTAAGTTTTTGTTGATTTTTCTGCAAAATGACCACATTGCTGATGTTGGTTATTTGTAAGGAACTGAAGGTCTAAAACTAAAAGATACAATATCCAGTGTAAAACTGTAATATTTTAGGGAAAAATACTGATAATGTGCTTCATGCTGTGAAGCGTGAAGGCCAGGCTCACCACGATTGTGCTGTGCGCTCTCCTCACTAAGACAAAGGCATGCCTCAGCTCACTGTGAGAGGCTGATGAGGGAGTCCAGTTAAAAAGGAGAAAGAGAGGATGAAGCACTTGATCTGTAGCTCCCACGAGTCCCCGTATAATTATTTCCAGAATCTGTTTTCATCCATTTGCTTTTCCAAAGACCTCAAATTATCTTGCAGGTTAAAAAAAAAAAAAACAAACCACCAACCAACTGTTTTTCTGACCAGCTGTATTAAAGAACTATGAATACCTCAGATTAATTTCAGAGGTGGATTTGATCAACTCTTTTGTTCCACGTTCCTTTTTTATTAATCCATGATGTTTGGTTCCTTAATTATGTCGAAATCAACCTTCTGACTCCTGTTTTTTTTTCACTGCAGGTGAGAAATGTCTGCCCGATCTTTCATACGATGCCACCACCAACTATGAGAAGGAGAATGAGATAATGCAGACACACGTTATAGACCAGGCCATCAATAATGCCATCAGTTACCTGGGGGCAGAGTCCTTGCGTCCCCTTGTCCAGACACCACCAGGTGGTTCTGAGGTGGTGCCTGTCATCAGCTCCATGTATCAGCTCCACAAATCTCTCGGGGACAATCAGGCTCGCTCCAACCATACAGCTCAGGACACCGCAGTGGAGAACTTGTTGCTGCTTTCCAAAGCCAAATCTGTCTCCTCCGAACGAGACGCCTCTCCCAGCAACAGCTGCCAAGACTCAACAGATACAGAGAGCAATAACGAGGAACGCAGTGGTTTAATTTACCTGACAAACCACATAGGTCCCCATGCAAGAAACGGCATCTCTATAAAAGAAGAAAACAGGCAATATGATGTCTTGAGGGCAGGTACTGACAATTCCCAGGATGCTTTCAAAGTGATCAGCAGCAATGGGGAGCAAGTGAAAGTTTACAAGTGCGAACACTGTCGAGTCCTTTTCTTGGATCACGTGATGTACACGATCCATATGGGCTGCCACGGGTTCCGCGATCCTTTTGAATGCAACATGTGCGGCTACCATAGCCAGGACAGGTACGAATTCTCTTCCCACATAACTCGAGGGGAGCACCGTTTCCACATGAGTTAAAACTCCCCCGGCACAGATCGAGCCTCAACAGCTGCGTTACTGGAGCTGCACGAGACACGACAGCAACAAAGCACAACTCAGCTGGACAGTAAAAGCAACAAGAGAATCAAAAGTTCAGCAATCTTCTCCCACAAGAAAAGATTTTTCATTTTGGTAGCATGCATTGCAACTCAGTTTTCTAAAACGAGTACTGAAGTTTTTACTGAAAATGTTTGATCACCAAAAACCTTTAGTAATGTAAGTAGGAGCTTTTGTAGTCACATAGCTGAAAGCCCTTCCCTTAACTCATGCTTCTTGCAAACCCCCCTTGCCAAAACTGTTAACCATGCACAGGATGCACCATGCGGACGAGGACGGGACAGGCAGGAGGGGCCAAACCTTCTTCCTTAACACCCTGGGCGCAGGGCTCTTACACCAGATGTATGTTTTTTGACTTCCTGGTATTATCAGACTCTTTTGGGAAGATTAAATTCAGCTAAAGATGGAGGGGCCAAACCCAGAAGACTTCACAGGCAGCTGGGGTGGGACAGCGGGACCCCCAACCAGAGGGTCCCAAGTTCCTTTGGAGGTAAAAAGTAGAACGTTTCCACCAGCAAGGGTGCTGCTGGTATCGGCATCACAGCATGCCTTGTTTGTGTCACTAGGCAGGCGAGCAGGTATGTGAAAGAGATAAGAAACACCCTTGTAATATACTCTGTGAAGTATGAATTGCATTTAATGTATAGAAAAAGGGTATTGTTGGCTCTTCTTTGAATAAATGTTTTCTCTCCCTGTCCAATAAACCCCACTTTTCATTGAGAAACCCCTCTTCTCTCTGCATAAACAAATCGTTATGTATTTAATTTTTTTCCTTCTTTTGTAAGTTCTAGTTATTTAGAAAAGTCTGATGTACAGTTGAGAAAAGCACTAGCTAGAAATATGCGTGAGGAAAGTCTCCTTATGCACATTTTTCATCTTTTTAAACCACCTGGAAAATGTCCCAAATGTCCCTCTCTTACGTATAAAAAACCAATCCCGTTTTGCTTGCACAGAAGATGTCCCCTTGTAGCTTTTGTGGTCCTACTCCTCGGTGTTGTACTTTTAATGATTTTTAAAGCACGGAGCTGAATTAAACCAGCCAGTGGAAATCTGTAGCTTCTTCCTTTCTCCTGGCACTTGCTCTTTAATGCGGGACCAAGCCCAGCAAAGGTGCTGAGAACCCTGGCTTCCTACTCAACAAATCATTTTACCCCATGCTTTAAGTTACTTTTACTTCAGCGGAACTAATCTTAAGGTTAAAAAAAAGGGTGTTTTGTTGAATGAAGACCAGAGACTGCAGCACTTCGCAGAGTGCGACAAAATCCTTGAAGAGCTTACTCCACGGCAGGTTCCACTGCAGATACTTCAACTTCAGTGAGAATAAAAACTTCTATGAAGAATAGATTTTAACCCCAAACACAGCTGATATTAAAAAAAAAAAATTAAAATTAAAATATCTTCTCCTTAACTTCCTCTTCCAAATAGTTCATTCCTCTCCCTGAACACCCTCATACCTTAAGATGGGGCAAAAAAGAAATTCGTGCAGCTGCATAAAAATCTGTCATCGGCGCTGCAATACTTCCTGGGCAACATTCGTAAAAATAGCCCGTCTTATTAAGAATGTATAAATACTTCCACTCTGCATAAGAAATGGCGCTTCTCCAACAAATACAATCACATAACCACCGAGACTAGCAGTCTTGTCATACAGTTACACGTTCTCCATTCACAAGTGCATGCAAGAACATATATTTATTATAAAGGAGATTTAATGGAAGCATGAATACTTGTACCTGGGCCAATTTGGCCTGATGCGTGTCGCTATATTTGATACACGTTTCCTATACACACACACTATTACAGGCAGGCGGAGTTCCTTCTTCTGCTTTCACTTTTGCAGGTGTAAGTCAAGAGCAACAACACTGAAGTTAGAGGAAAGATACTGATGAAATAGTGAACTACAAGTATGTGCTTTTTCAATCTCACATCTTAACTTTTCACGCCAGCTGTAAGAAAGGCACTTATTTCACATGACACCTGGGCACAGCGGTGTTTTGACACTGGAAGGGCACACGTGTGTGCCCATTTAGTCACTTTGCCACCAAGTGTGAATGCTGTGTACGAACATCCATGGGCTGATGCACAGAACCCAAATCACCAGTACATGTTCTGTAGGCTCATACGTACAGGGTGGCCCATGACCACCCAAAAAGCGAGCAGTGTAAACCACAGGCCCAAAGGTGATGTCTCCAACTCCTGTGTTATTACCCAGTTGTCTCAAGAGCAGTTACTGCTTGTTACCTCCCAGCCCGGGGGACTGAGCAGGGGGTGGGCACAAGGAATCGCCGGCCACTTTCATGCGGCAGCTACGGTTTTGCCATCAAAGCCTGCCACACATTCAGCCTCAAGACAGACTGTACGTGGCAACGAGGTATTACCAGCTCAGTATTTTGTATCGGAATGACCTGAAGAGGGCCTTCAGGGGAGGAGGTTGAAGTGATTACTTGCCTTTTTTTTGTTGATAAATGAAGTTGAAATGGGTTCATTTTTTCATAGCTGGGGGGATACATTCAGCTGGTTTTACCCCTCTTCGCTTTCAATTTATACCAACCAAGAAAGGGGTGAAGTAATTTCCCAGCCCTGCTTCAACGTCCTGTCCATAGTCAGATATTGGCTGTACAGAAAATTTCTGCTTTTACACCTCTTTCCTGCTGTTCTCCTGATTTAGGCCACTACACATCCCATGCTTATTTTTTTTTTAACCCTTCGTTTTAAGACACGCCAAGCTTATTGGGGGGTGGAGGGCAGAAGCTTACTCAGGTGGTTTAGTTTCTTTGCTTTTACTAAAAATCCAACACAACTGAAGCCACGGCCAGTAGCCAGGTGAAGAAGCATAGCTCCAGGGGAGTTTAAGGCTGCCTTCAACTTAGCTTTTACATGTGATTTCTGGTTAGCGGGCAGGTTCATTGCTTCTGCAACAGCTCTGTGCACACACGCACCTCCGTGAGTTTCTGTGCTGCTTTTCTTGCCGACATGCACACGCCCGATCCCTGATCTTGTGATTCATTAATATTTTATATACATATGTATGTGTGTGTGTATATATATAGCAAAAATGGTTCATATGACATGATGATGCACTGTCAATCATAGCGGGTTTGTTTCCTCGGTCTGGAGTTTTCTTATTTATACTATAAGAGAAGATGTTGATGTTGTATATTAAACAGTGCAGTAGTATAAGTAAGTATATTAAGACACAGTGTATCGGAGGGCATAGTCTAAAGGCAGGAGCAAACAGCATTCCCTGGTCACAAAGAGGGTTTTAAGGTTTGCTTTTCTTCGGGTTGGGTTTTTTTTTTTGGTTTTTTTTTTGCAAAATCTTCTTTAATTTGTTTAGCAACAAGGGTTTCAATAATTTTATTTATGAACATATGCAAGGGTGGCATGAAAATAGGCTGTTGTATGTGTGTACATCGAAACAAACTGTGCCCTCAGAAAACTAGTTTAATGTAATCTCGCTTTTTCTCTCTTTTTTTTTTTTTTTTTGCTACGGTGCAATACCCTGATATGGTTTAGCTGAACCCTAACATGAGTAAATATGGTGAATAGCTTTAAGTTTATATCTGTTTTAAAAAGGTAAAAAGTAACTGCTTCCCAGCCCTTCCCCAGATATTGCCTTTTCTAATAGAAAAGTTGTATTTACACACCTTTATTATTTTTTTTTGCTGTGATTTTGTATTGTAACTTCACTTTTCTTTAAGAACATTGTATTTAAAAAAAAACCAAACAAATTTCATAAAGATTGGAAACATTATTAAATTACGTCTGCAAAGTGAGATGTATCTTTTAAGACAAGCGACCATGGTAAAAAACCCCCAAACCCTAGAACATTTCTGTCACTCTCCTTGTGGGTGAAGAATCGTCAGGAACAGCTGGAGACCCTCAGTGTGTGTGTGGGGGGGTGACTCTGTGTGTGCGTGCAGGCAACGTATGGTGGGATGCAGGTAGACGGCTCCGTGGGCAGGGAGGGAGCGCTGAGCATCCCGCAGGGCCTCAGCCCCTGCTGCCTCACCTACAGCCCCCATCACGGGGAGATCATCCTTGCTGTCCTCGCCATCCGTCTTCTGTGGCCAAAAAAAGCCATACTGTGTCCATCACCCTGCACTTCACCAACTACGTGAAGCTGCCTTGCTAAGGCAGCTCCAGCTGAAGATCAAGTCCAACCGTGACTACCTCCTGTCCAGAGAGTGTCCCTGGCCACAACACTCACACAGCTACTTCCAGCCACTGACTTTGAGAAGGCTGTTTCCTCCCCAGCCCCCTCCTCTTGCCCTTCCCTCCCACCAGCCAGCCTGAGTCATTACAGAACACAATTACTTCTGCATGTAGAGTCGTGGTAATTCAAAATACAACACTGACAAATTGGTTCTACTATTTGCCATAACAAAGGTGATTTCTCTGCAGGTGTCCCCGTTTCCTTCAGATTCCAGCACAGTAAATTTCACATCACATATTTAATGCAAACAAGAATCACTGTTTTGCTCAGAAAAAGCACCGTTAATAAAGTTTCAGAAATATTTCCATTTGTAAAACTATTATTATTAATACAATGAGATTAAAAAAAAAAAAAAAAGCCATCAATTCTTTCCCAGGTTCCCAAAATCTATATTTTCCTTAAGTTCCTGTGATATGTTTTCATCATAACCTATGACTGCTTTTCTAGAAGAAAGCACCTTTTATCATCCTAATTCTTTTGTTCACCCTCATAGTTAGTTCTCAGTAACTGAAATTATCTAAAAATTTCTGTTTTGGGGGTGACTCTCCTGCAAAGTAAACACGGTCTGTTAAATAATAATCATCATCACAAAAATAGACCCAATGTAATAGTCTAAATCAAAGTTAATAAATCCTTGAACTTAAGCAGAGACATCCACAGAAATAAATGAAAGTTTGTGTAGCTAAAAGTCTAGTCTGGGTGTCAATTCCATTTCAAAGACTTTCTTTCAAATCATTGTATTTCTGTCTTTTTCCTGCTCCCACAGTTCCATTAAATTACATCAGAAACTGTTGGAGGTGCAGAGATACGACTTGTCACACAAACACAAATATACAGCTACCAGGGGTGAGTATTTTCAAGCTCGAGTCCCCGGACAGGCTTCCCAATCCACATACGAGCATCTCAGCACCAACACAGTATCAAGATGTGCTCAGCAGCCAACAGTTCCCAGCCAGTTTTTAAAAATCAAGACACACACTAAAGTGTACAAAATTCTTTTAGTAGATATCGAAACCAGAACTTGGAGCTGGACCTGGAGCACGCAGATCTGATAAGGAAATAATTTCCTATTTTTTCACAGCGGGGAGAGGAGGAGGGCAGGAACATTCAACCTCTTATTTGGGGAAAAGGGGTTAGAAACTCTCCTAATTTTGCCACAAGACGGAGGATATTGCACTGGTTTTGTCAGCTTGTGAGATGGTCAAAAATAAAGGAGAAGCTTTCACTGAAAGCTTCAAGTTCCAGCAGCACCAATTTGAAAGCTGAAAATGTCGCAACTGGAAAACCAAAATTTGATTTCTGAAAAACCTGTTCCTGCCTGTCTTGTGGGTCAGAGCCCCAGGGCATCCTTCCCTACAGGGCAGCCAGTCTGTGTCCACCATCAAGAAACACGGTCTTGCCTGGAAGGAAAATGTTGCACGAGAACGAAATCTGGTCGAAATGCATCATGAAAGACACAAATCTCCCAAGCCGGGTCTATAGAAGGCAACAGAAGTCTTAATCTTAGCAGGAGGCCCCATTAACCTGGGTTCCCAATTTTAATTTTTTATGTACCTTTTTTTTTTGGGTTCCACAGACTTTGAAAAGTCACCGGCAGCTGCAGACATGCAGCACTTCTGAAATCCTGCTGCCATTGCCAGAAGACGGGCATTCAGAAAAGAGGAGGGCCAAAAATTTGCAGAGTGTCACTGGAAATGGGATAGCTGGGAGCGAGAAATGCCAAAAGGTGGCTTTCAGACGGCAGGAGTTCATCACATTTAAACAAAAAAAGGATGCAGCGAGCATTGCTGAAACCTGGCTTCTGCAAAATTAACAGATCCCACTTAACTGCAGCGAGACTTTTGCTGCATTTAACAGGGGTTACGTTAGTTATATTATTCTAATTATTTATTTATTTATTTAAGGTAAGGCCTGGCTGCTTTAAAGCCCATCCCAGGACACGGAACAATTCCCGGTTTTATCTGTCCCGACCACACGTATGAAACGTGTGAGTGATAGAGGGCAGCTGCTGCTGTTGCTGCTGCCGGTGGCGGCTGCAAATCACACAAACCAACGCCTTCCTGTCCCTTGGGAGAGAAGAAGTGAAGGTTCTGGTTTATAAGCAGTTAGAGAAGAAAAAAAAAAAAAGAAAAATAGAAAAAAAAAATCTACACCTTGCAGCAGACAGTGAGCCTGGGGCTGGCAGGGGTGAGGAAGTTAATCAGCAGCGAGCAGGCTGTTCGGGATGAGGCCAAACAGATGGCTCGTCTCTGAAACGGCAAAACGGGAAGCAGATGTGGCCACCGCTTCTCCCCATGCATAACTGGGAACCAGCCGGTTGGTGAGGAAATTTGCATAACAAGGATAAATTGGTATCAAAACTGTCCCTAGAAGTGATCTGAATGGATCTGGGCACAGTTGACAGTTTTCACTTCTTGTTTCCCACTCAATGTTCGACCAGATTAAATTTAATTTTTGAACCTGCTGTTTGCCCGAGGTCGCTCTCAGCTCTCTTCTCGGGAAGCCTGTGATGGCAGCAGGGGGGACTCGGCGAAGCTTTCAGGGCCAAAACCCTGGCCTCTGTTCAATCAGTTATAATTTTAGCAACTAATTTCAGTGGGCTCTGATTTTCAATTTCAAGTCTGCAAACTTCACGTCATCCTGTGAACAGCCAGCAAAACCAAGCCTGAACTAGTATCCTCTATTCCCACACACCAACACTCACAGAACCTGGATGGGAGCAGGCTACAAGGCTGGGCTAACGCCCTTTGCAAGCCCCTGACTACCAAAAGCAGAGCCAAAAGCCCCAGATGAGCCCAGCATCTCTCCTCCCTGCCGCCCTGGGGGAGTTGAAGACATAACTATGATGTATTACAAGCAAAGGAGGGGTTTCTTTTTTTCTATTCCTCCCTACTTTATTTCAAAGGACAGAGTAATGTCTATTCGACTACAGCTTTTATAGTGTTCTTGCATTGGCGAGGACTAGATATACTGTAGCCTCCACACATATGACAAATGAAAACAGAGATCCAAAGAGCTCTTAACATTTAGGGAGGGTCAAATATGGATTCAAACACTTCAGTGTTGTTCCACTAATAGTTGCAGTGTACAAAAAGTACTTTTATGGTCTTAGGGAAATTCCTGCACGTACCCATAGGAGAGAATATAGGCTCATTCTCGATCGTGTTGGAGAAAAAGAAGAGGGAGTAAATACTGGCTGAAAAGACATATCTGCAGGCACTAATAGAAGCATTCTTACGTGAATTTTACTTTTTTCTGTTTTTTTTTTTTAGCACAGCACATGTGCAATTTACCTCCCCACCTCAGAAGTCCTACTCTGTAACATTCACAAACTCTTTATTTTTGCATTGCATCCAGTCACTTAGTTCTAGACTAATTATATATATAGTATTTTATTTGCATAGTCTAGCAAATGCACACGGGAAACGCACTTAACAGACACATGTATGTAGGGGTTTTTTTGGACTCATTAAATATTGGTACAAATTAGAATGATTACTTCTGCTTTGGAAACATCTGTCTCGCTATCCCTTTGTAAATGGAAGCTGTCTGAGACACAAACCAGTTTTCTAAGGTCTGACGCTGATACCATGGTCATATGCGACAGGAGAACTCCTCCTGCAGTAACCAGAGCAAACCTGAATAATTGAAAATAATCGAGCTACACGGGACTAACAGACCCTGCCGTTCATGCACCTACAGCACGGGGCTGCTCCCCAAGTCACAGCTACCTTGCGTTGAACTGACCCTTAAACAAACATTGGTCCCTGATCGGCTCAGAGAGTAGAAATACACAAAAAGAAAAGCTAGGCTGGTTTCAGGAAGACAATGAAGTGCAAGTATTAACAGACGAAGGAGTCTAAGGATTTTCAACAAAATTCCAAAGCTCAAACCAGGAGAAGGACACTACAGGCATCTGCCTGAGCTTCATTAAATAGTTCTTGATGGCTGAATCACAATTTGATCATCAGAGGTAGGGGCAAATGTACCAGAAGCAATAGGAAGCCCAGAGGGGAAATGAAGGGTGGTAGAAGATTGGGTGGAAAAATTAACACATCAAGGGCAGCAGTGAAGAAATTACTCTCTACCACAAGGGCTATTACCACAGAATTAAAAAAAGCCAAAATCTGCGTATTTCAGGAAAAAAAATATTCTACCATTCTTAACAGCTGCATGTCTTTTATACTATGGAAGAGTTGGCCTCTTCTCTTGATTATCTTTCAACGTAAAATCAGTTTGTGAGCTAAAACTACTTTTTGTTTGGATTTTAGCAACTTCCCCCTTCCTCCCCCCCACCAAATCCAGCCAGCCAGTGCAGGTGTTCTCGCTGTACGTTCACGCTTCCCTTTTTCTTCAATACCTGACAAAGCAGAGAATCATGTAGTGTAAATCCTTTTTAACAATGCTTTTCATGTTGACATTAATGTTAAAAAATTGGCTTTTTTCTTAATATCCCAGTCTCTGGAGACACACAGTTCTGGAGAATATCCATTTCTGTTTCAAATTCAGGAAATTGTAGCTCTTGACTTGGGGATGGGGGGTGAGATTACAGTAAGTGGAATTCTTTTTAATGACTCTGAACTAAAAAGGAATATAATTTCACCCTATTATCTTTAAATTTATTCTACAGTTTCCGGAATCCACGGTACAATTTCTGACAAGCTGGTAAAGAGCAGCACCGCTGTGAAACTATTACATCCTTCCCCCCTCCCTGAAGGAGAAATTGTAGCACAAAAAAAGCATAAATTCCTTACACAAGATCATGCTATGAGTTTTTGACAAAATCAGGGTTGGTGGCCAGGTCTACTAACACTTGCTTATTCTCCAGCCACAGATGAGGCTTCTTCTTCAGTGGGTCGTAAACTCAAGAATCCATATTTGCAGACCCTCGCACTAATTCCTAAGAGCCGTAAAAAAGGCTACAAATCTAAGAATTCATATTCAGGGTTTAGGTTACATCGAAGTGTGTGTGTGCATTATATATATGTACACTATATGTGTGCCTAATTCAAAATATTCAATAATTTATTCATTTTTAACCAACAGTTGCCAGTTTTCCTTCCACTTCTTACGTTACCTAAATATACAGAATATTTTGACCAAACACACAGAGATACATAATCCTTTCCACAATCAGTCATTGAAGCTTTTACCTTGCAAATGTCTTTAAATGATGCAAGGAAAGGAAAACAACATTGGGAAAGGGGCTCGCTGCCTGATGCACAGCACTGCAGACCCTCTCTCGGTTTTCCTATGGACACCTAATAAGCTGCTCAAATAACAGTTTTATGGAAATCCACCGATGTAACGAATTGTGATGCTTTTCTAAGACTCAAAAACACAATGAAAAATCATTCTATTTACCCTCCCATCTATCTCAGGAAAAATTTAAAAAAAAAAAACCAAACCCAAACAAAAACCCAAAAACCAACAGGGCAATAGCCACGTGAAAATATTATGCTCCAAAGAAAAAGCAACCTTTTGTTAGCCAGCTAATTTGTAGCAGAAAACAGAAGGCTCACTGGAAACTTTGCATAAATACCACCATGCAAAATAGAAACTTCAGATAAGCTGTGGAAAGAGGGTGGGATTTCCAGAAAATAGGGAAGGACTTGTTACACCCTCCTTGTCAAATTTTGCAGGATCACCACAGCTTCTCTGGAGAAACAGTATGTGCAGAGGGGGAAAGCTCAGAGCTTTCCTTTTGGTTCTGCTTCTCCTAAATAAACTGCTTGCCTAATTTCCTTTGCAATTGGAGCAATATTCGACTCAAAACCCCATCCTTTCCACATCTTACTGTGCTGGCTACATTTCTCACCGAGCCTCTGTCAGCTTACATGATTTCATATTATGAATATTATATCAGTGCCTTGCTTCTTCTCAAATCCTAGGTTGCACTGATCCTAAGTGAGGCAAAGGCGCCGGGGCAGTGAGAAGAGGGAGGCTGGGGCCATTCAGCAGCTCTCAGCACAGCCTCTCCAAAAGGCGTGCAGGGACAGAGGGCCACATCCCTCTGCCGTTTCACTCCGTGCCAACACAGGAAGTCATAGAGCCTGTCTTTCTCAGTCTTTTCTGCGGTCATCCTTAGAGCCTTTTTCTCTAGAAAAGCAGAATAAATGCTTTGTCATAGATAATTTAGCTGGATCTTGCTTTCTAAGCTCTCCCATCGCCACTGCCTTCTGACAACACATCACCCACAGCCCTTCCCCAGCCTACACATGCCCAGCATCTCCAGCCTGAAGCTCCTCAAGGGTCCGAGCAGCAGCAAGGGCAGGGGGGGACACAGAAGGAGAGCAGGCAGGGTCCCAGCCCCAGCCCTCCACATCCAGCCTTACCCACGCACCTCCCACCACATTCCTTGCAGGGGATGTACTCGGCCCCCTGGCACACCTTGGCAGGGTTGCTGGCCTGTAGCTAAGGAGGAAATGCCTAGAAGAATCAAATGCAGAGAAGTTTGGTGGCGGTGGAGAGGGGAAAGAAAATTTACACAATATTAAAAAATGAAATAAAATTGGGGGGCAGTAAAATACGAAAAATAATTTCTTCAGAAAATTGCACTTTGCTCATTCCTGGCTTCTTTCCTGTCTCTGCATCAGGAAAACACTGGAAGGAAAAAAGGTAGATCTAAAAAACATCTTTTTCTAAAAAGTTTTATTGCAGTGATAAGAAAAAGAAAAAAGAGTAGTACAAGTGCCATGTACAATCAGCATACAAAAAGTAGGCCTGGAAACAGCTCCTGCAAAGATGCGTATTTCAGAAAAGGGGTATTTTTATTTTCTTTCAAGGTAGCCTCATATTAGTTTCAATTTTACCTATGTATCAGGAAAAAAATAAACTAGGAATTTTCGATTGACTTATGGAAGTCGAAGAACTACGCAACAAATTCCCAGACTCCACAGAGTACCTTGGCCTGCTTTAGACACCAAAATTAAGTACAGATCCAAGAGGCACTTCTCTCCACTCAACAGGCAGGAGAGACAGGTTACATGGCACCATCCCAGACGTCAACAGGAGACTCCTCCAGCAGTCACCCCCAGCAAGATTTCAGTAGCAGCAGTGTTCAGACCCACAGGCCAGACACAAGAGAGATGTTATCACCATTTCCTCTCTATTCCCTCAGATGATTGGTCTTTAAAGCGAATGGCCCCTTCAAGAAAGGGAACTGCGGCAGCATACAGCTTTTCCCCCCACCATCCGGCCCTTTCCAGGGATTTGCCAAGCAGCGCTACCATGTTGAAGACCGAATGTGTAGTCCAGTCATTTGTTGGTTCAACCAAAGGCATGGCTGACAAAGGCTGCCTGACTCAAAGAGCGTATGCTTCCTGTTGTTGGCAGAAAGTGAGACTTCACGCTGTTCCCCCTTGCTTCCTTTAAAAACAGTGCCAGGAATTGATGTAAATTGGCTGCAAAGCATCTGACCCACACAGCAGGGAAGTGAGAAACTGGAGGACTCGGGAAGATAGAGCAATGTTAGCCACTTGTATCTAAATACATATGCTTTTTTTAATACATTTGATCAATGATCACGGATGGCATCAGCGATTTTCACTTCAAATGCGCTCCAGAGGCTGAAGGCTTCAGCAGCTCCAGAGAATTTTTTCTCAGGAGAAATCAGTCCAGTGGTTTCTTCAGTCACGAAAACTATCTACAATGCTGACCACAAAGGGCCATGCCTTACGCTGCCTAGATAGCTCAGTCAAACATTAGTAGAGAGATCACCCAGAAAGTTAACTAACTACCCAGCACACAGGAGTTCTGTCATCAGGGACTTCCATCAGCTGGGGCAGGAGAAGGTCCCCGCACTGCTGTAGTAAGAGTGGTGCCAGATGTTCAACCCCATTATGATACCACTAATGAATTTTACTTGCAAGGCAACATGAAGAGAGCAACAAATGTCATTTGCTGTCAACCAGAACTCAAATGAATTGAGACTGTTGAATTAATTGGATACAGCTCCTGCTACCTACCTGTTATGTATCCACATTTTAATGCATTTCCAGGATCTTCAGCCTGGTAGACTGCTCATATCTGCTCATTTACTCCTCTATTAAAATTCCTATGATTGAGGATCAGTTTCAACACAAATGCACTATATTGGGATTTTCACACATTTTCCCAGCTCCAGTGTAATATTACAGCCTGAGATAGAAGGTAAAATTACTCTTTAAAAATCCTATCTTTGTTACATAGGGAGTTCTAGAGATGTCAGGCTGCTTTTCACAGCTCCATCCTGAAAATTCTCCTTAAAAATCAAAGTCCAGCCAATGAATCAACAATAATCCTTAATAAAATGCCAGTAACAGGTCATTAATACTGGATGATTTTAAGTGACAAAATAAGGAAACATAACTTTGACTACCCTTGGGCTTTCCTTAAGAAACTGAGTGGACTTCATTGGGAAAAGATCTCCATCTGGTGGCAGGCTATAAAAAAGATCACGTCAACAGGTGTAAAGTGTTAGATTCCCTTGAAAAGACTGCTGTTACTAGGAATGCAGTGAATTTGTTGTAAATAATTTTTTCTCCATAAATTGCTAAACCTTATGTAGGATAGACTGTGCTAGGCATCTTTCAGTCTTGCTAGGTCTGCCTGAAATGCCTGTCAAGCAAAAGCTGTTTGAGCTCATCTGGCTCACAATTCCCATCACACATTTTTTCCTGCTGACAGCGCTGCGGGAAAGACATCCCCAGCCTGTGGATGGTGAGAAGCAGCAGTACCACTGCCTCCTGCACCTGCAGACAGATGTCTCCAGGATATTAAGTCACCTACAGACTACAGCTCTATCCCTTTACAGCCATATAAACAAGGTGGTTCTCCTTTCCCACTGCTACAAGGAACAAAAGACTCTCAAAAGATACGTATTTTTTTTTATGGGGATTGTGTTATACAGATAAAAGGCAACCTTCCCTGATATAAATTACCCCTACTCTGGGGTCACTAGAGGAGGGGGTTGTACTATCCTAAGTATTTGGGGAGTTGTACTACTATAACTATTTTTAAAAGCACATAAGAAATAGTTTTCATGAATGAAAACTACACCAGAGCAGTCCCCAGCATGCTCAAGTTTGTCCCTTCTGAGACATTTACAGACAGAGTGTTAGTATATATTTTTAGCAGAGGACAGCAAAAGTTTCTGAAAATTTGATCCTGAGTTCTCTTGCATTTCTTTTGGTGCAAAATTTCTGGTTTTGGAATGTCTTTTGATACCACAATGTTTTAGTTATCATCACATTTATTTTTTTTTCAGTCAACTGTAAGATTTACTGACATATGACAGTAAGATACCACAATAAGCAGGGTGGAACTTTTTAAATTTATCATTAAAATTGTTGAAAAAATCACTAGGGATGTTCAGGAAATAATAGACTAATCAAGAACCCGGGAACAAATTACCTATTACCTCCTCCCTTGTCACTACAAACATTTTCTACCTCCTCCTTCTCTCTGGTTGTAGCTATATGAGCCCAGAGTTTCTGTTACCTTCTTGAAAGTGGAGTTTTTCTTTTTTCTAATTTTATGCCATCACTGCTAAATGTGTGCTCCAGTTTCACCCCTTGTCACTGGCAAGCACTATCCAGTTTGGGGTATCACAACACAGGAGACGTGAACCCACAGGAGTGATCAGAAGCCTAACCAACAGGACATTATTAAAAAGAGTGGAAGAGCGAACATTTATTTAGTCTAGGTAGTATTGTAATGCTAAAGGACAACAGATGTCAACCGTTTTAATTATCTGCTACAAAGGGGATGATCCAATGTTTCCCCTTATCTGTGAGCAATAAGGACAGGACAAGGCACAAAATGTTTGCATTATAGCAACAGAGATGAGTCACTGGGGAAGAATTTTGCCCATCTTCAATATTGCTAAAGAAGAATCCAGGCAAGAAAGTAATTTTAGTAGTAGTTACCATTAAGCATTTATCAGATTGTGTTTGCATGGGCTGCAGTGCGGATATCTCCTCCGCCATGGCTCTGCTGGAACTGGCCACCCCATGCTGGACACAGCCAGTTCCAGCAGAGCCATGGTGGAGGAGATATCTGCACTACGGCCCATGGACAGCCCACGCCATGTTTGTTTGGTAGGGGGTTTTCCAATGTTTGCTTGGGAGTAGTTCCATAATTTCTAATAGAAAAACAGAAATTGCCTTATTTCAATAAGACAATCTTACCAATGCTGTTAGAGGCTGGTCTGGTTTTCATCCACTTGCCATTAGCAGATGATGATCGTTGCTGCTTCATCAGGTTTTCACCTACTTGTGCTGGCAGTTTTCTCTAAATGAAAATTCATCTGGGGATTTCATACTGCTCAGAGACAATTTAGCTAACTCAAATACAAGACGCACCAAGAAAATGAAAAGAGTCCGAACTGCCTTGATTATTAATAGAACCTCACCTTTCCAGGACTGCAATTATTTACCTTTATTTAAGAGAAACTAAGAGATTGGGCACCAAATGTTACTGAACCACAAAACCACAGAAGAGTCTTCTATTTCTTACTAAGTTCAGCCAGCCAAAAAGAATAAATAATGAAATACGTAGGTTTCTGCACACACTAAACAGATCCATTAAAGTGGATTTATCTGCACCATTTCCCTTAAATTGCAATCATGCCCTACTTCTATGCAATTTTCTATATTTTGTGAAATTGCGTTACTGGCGATCTGATCTCTTGTTTGGTGGCACTGTTATAGCGGGTTATGAAATACCTATGGGGCTAATACTGGTAGTCCTGCTGACTTGGTGAGTTCCGCAGCAAAGCCTGACCCGACTATTGCTAGATGGCTGCAGAGGTATTCATGTTACCTGCATCATTACTAAAAAAGAATAAACTTCACCTAATTTCACTATTTCTATGTGTTTTCTACAGCTAAAGCATGCTCATGTAATTCAAGAGAGTGCTGAGTAATGAATAACATAAGTAGGAGAAAGAATACTCCTGCCTGGTGCTGTGGTTCTACCTTTATCTCCTTCACAAGTTCCACTTTGCAGGAGCCAAACACAGCAGCACAGCACTTCTCTCCCAGTCCTTGTCATCTTAGGAGGCGTTTTGTTCCCTATCACCACATGCATTCTCACTGGGCCTGTTGGTAGAACCATTTCCATTAAAATACAAATATTCAGTTACATAGATGAGCAAAGTATACTCACATAGTTTACCAGAATAACTCCCAGCATAAACAAAAAATAATTATTTAATCATACATAAAGGTTTTATTACCCTTTAGTAACCCTTAGGTTTTACTAAACAATTAAAATTCCCTGGGGTTTTCATTCACTTGCCTTAGAAAAGATTTTAAAGAACATTTCTTTCATTAGGACTGGAGTGAGCAAAAATCTTACCTAGCACATGTTTATAGCTCTCCAACACTGAACTTTTAAGAGCAGATTTAGTCTCATAATCTTTACCCAAGTGGTACAAAAGTAAATTAATTTGGACCACATCTCACATTTATTCTTACAAAATAATCTAACTATTCTACTTTTACTACTTCAAAAATTAAGATAAATTCACATACCTGATTTTTTACCTCTGTGAAAAACAATTGCTAATGTATACCATACTTTAATAAAAACATAAGCTAAGAATAGAACTAACTTTTTTTTTTTTGTTTAAATCAGGATAAGCTTTAAGAAACGCCAAGTCTTCCAAATTATTTTGAACCCAAGTACAGTCTCAGAGCCCCTGTAGTTCCCAAATGGCTTTAAAAAAATGCGAGCTGAAAAGGGTTTAGCCATTTTAAGAAAACTCTAAGTAACTAGCTTTTAAGCTCTGCATGTTCCCCAATAGGAGAAAAGGTCCTTGGACACCACTGCAGCCACCTCTGCCACACACACAAAAGAATCCAAAGGGAAGCTTTTAATTTATTTTCCATTCAGACGCAGCTCTGTCAGCCAGTGGGTGAGGACAGGTCACGTGAACAAAAGGTTGTGCGTTTCTTTTGGACCTTAGGTAAGAACACCACATACAAGCTGGGTAGGAATTTTACCACTGTTACATGAAGATTTTTTAAGGAGTAGGGAAACCCAGCCAATGTTGGAACAAGGGGTTTCTCCTTCCCGGCCACTAGAGCCCAATCGGGTGCACTCTCAGACTGAGGCTTTGTCACGGTTTAACCCCAGCCAGCAGCGAGGACCGTGAAGGTGCTGGCTCACTCCTCCCACTTGGGATGGGAGAGAGAATTGGAAGAGTAAAAGTGAGAAAAAACTCATGGGTTGCAATAAAGACAGTTCAATAGGTAAAGCAAAAACAGCACAAGCAAGCAAACCAAAACAAGGAATTCATTCACTACTTCGCATGGGCAGGCAGGTGTTCAGCCATCTCCAGGAAAGCAAGGCTCCATCATGTGTAATGGTTACTTGGGAAGATGAATGCCATAAATCCGAATGCCCGCCTCCCCCCCCGAGCGTGAGCAGTGCTTTTACTAGCACGCACAAACACAGCAACTGCACTCACATAAACCCAACAACACAGCCCCATCTTGTCTCTCATCTCCAGCCAAACAGGACTGACGCTCACCAGCAAGACATACAGGCCACTGCACTCTCCAGCTTCACAAGGACACCACACTCATGGAGCCTTCAAACATTGCCATGGGACTTAAGTTCACCTAAATTCCATGCCCAGACCCTGAGTCCCCTTACTCTGCCACTGGCTTATATCTGGGTTTCTTCTCCTACTTGCCAGCTAGTCCAGCTTGAAGTTTGCTAGTGAGCTTTGTTAGCGATGTTTGCACGCACACCAGGATCCCTACAGCACCAGGCCCTAAACACACTGGCTAGCCCACGGCTGGCCCTCAGATCCTATAGCCCCTGTGACCCATGGCCTCTTCCCCAGTTGTAGGTGCCCACACAGACGCAGCACAGGACACCAGGTAAGCAGAAAATTATCAGAAAAAAATTATTTAATAAGAAGCTGGGATAAACTGCAGCGATGCGGCACAGGGCTGTCAGACGAGCACTGCTTACATGAGACTGTCCCTTTATCCACCCTTCTAATCTTCCCACATCCACCTTAAGTCTTTCCTCCCTCTGCTCCTGTCTCCTCCCAAACAACGTGCCCCTAACTACTTTTGCCCATCAGTACCAGTTTTGCTACATCCCTACCCAAAACTGGTATTAATGATAACGTAACAGGTCCCTCAGCCTGGCATTACTGAAACAGCAGTGGGCCTTGCAAGATTCCCCCCAGTTATATTTGAGGTTTGACCATCTTCCCCTTAAACATCAGTGAAATTCGCCAACCTTTCAGAGCAGCCATCTGTAATTTTTGTGAGCTTCTCACTCTGTCATTTGTGTTCAGCAATTTCTCATACTGTAACCAGCAGTTTCTCATCGTCTTTTCAGTGGACTAAGCCTCAGGCCAGGGCCCAGACATCTGCCTGCATAACATAAGAAGATTTATTTCAAAGACAGAAACAGAAAGAAGTGAAGACACCCCAAATTATCATGGGTTTAATACATGACAGTGCTAAAGAAACGTTTCAGTGAAACAGTCAGTATGCAATTATCTACCGCAGCCAAATGTCTGGTTCCAGGTTTCATACAGCTCTAGGTCCTTGGAAGAGACGCTGGGCCGCACAGTTCTGAAGGCACTCTCAAAGTCCAGAAAAGCAATGGGCCGTACTTGGTCTGGCATGATGGTTGCAATGTCCATGGACTGCAGACTGCGGATAGGGCCCAGAGAAGCTTCTCGACAGAGCTGTGTCATGTCTGCCCCAGAAAATCCATTCGATTTCTTAACTATGAGTTCGATTTCCTCTTCATTTAGAGAGCAGTGCTCCTTTGACATCAGACGGGTAACAATCTGCTTCCTAGCTGAGGCTTCTGGAAGAGGAATGTACAGTCTCTTCACTAGTCTCCTTCGGGCAGCTTCATCGATTTCTTGGGGTCGATTTGTTGCTCCAACCACTAGAATACGATCTTCAGAGGAGGTTGTTGCCCCATCTAACTGGACCAGAAATTCAGTTTTTATTCTTCTCGATGACTCGTGCTCCCCATCTCCACGCTGAGACAACAGAGAATCAATTTCATCAATGAAAATCACTGCTGGCTGTTGGCACCGTGCCACAGCAAACAGCGCACGGACCATCTTTTCACCCTCGCCTACCCACTTGGAAGTCAGAGAAGAGGCACTGATGCTAAAAAAAGTCGCTCCAGACTGGCACGCGATACACTTGCCTATAAGAGTCTTGCCAGTGCCAGGGGGCCCAAAGAGAAGAATTCCTTTAGGAGGACCCCGTAACCCAGTAAAGATGTCTGGCCTTAGCATAGGCCAGACTACTATTTCTTTTATGGTAGCTTTAGCAAACTCAACTCCAGCAATGTCATCCCAGTTGACAGGAGGCCCATGGTCCATGATCTCGTGCATAATGAGTTCAACCATTTTTGGTTCTATGTTTTTCAGTCGTTCATCTACAGGCAGCGATGGATCTGTTGCTCCTCTTGCGTGAGGTTTACACTGTGCTCCTCCGTTTTCATTTCCGTCATGTTTTGGAACTGGAGGAACAAACTTGCCAAATGGACCCCGAGATCTGCCTGCACCCAGTGACTTTTTTACACCCCCATATGATGATACTGGTGCACGCTGGGGTAGGTTTTGAGATTTCTTTTGCTGATCCACCCACAGCTGTTCTTTTGCAGTTCTAAAACCAGGAACACTGCTCTCTTCATTTCTGTTTCTATTCCCTGAAAAACTACTGGTTTCTGTAGTAACAGAAGCCTGGCATGGAGCAAGGCTAGGAATCACTGTGCTGCCTTCATCAGCCAGACCATAAAATGCTTTTCTTTTTCCAGAACTTGCGGACCATGCAGGTACACCTGACTGACTGGAAAGAGACAAATTTTGTCCATCACGACAGTGTCCTGACATTTTCAGAGAACTACTACTTGTCACTTCTTTATTTCCAAAGAGTGGAGTTGCCCAGAAACCTGTAGGAACCTGTGGGTTTAAGGAGGCTGAAGAGGCGGGAAGTGTATCCGAGGTTTTGGTCATAGGAGGAACATTGCTTTGAAGAGCCTTTGAAGATGAGGGATGCTCAAGGAGATCTGGTACCCTACTTGCACACTTTGCTGAGCCAGCACAGAGATCAGTCTCTCCGGCACTGCTGAAGACACTGAGTTTAGGAAGACCTGGAGCGGCAGAGGCACTGACCCCTTTATCAGCCAGTACGCAGGCATCTGTCGGTGCCATCTGAGAGTTCTGGAAATTTTTGCCAGCCCTCATCCTCTCTTGCACACACTTTAATTCAAATACATTATCTGTTGTCAAGGCAGATTGCCACTTGTCACTGTCATTTTGCTGACACTTTGCCAAAGTCAAAATGTTTTCAGCATAGTTATTCAAGCCAGTCTCTATGTTGTCAGAGTCAATAATTGCAGAGTATTTCTCTGCGTATTTTTTAAACAGGCTGGCAGCACAGACCTGAGAGATCTCCGAGTTTGCCCATGCATACTGAATACGCAGGATTTTGGCACGGTATTCATCTGCCTTCTGTCCGGGTGTGCAGGTGCCAGAGGTAATAGCAAAGTAACTTTTCTGCCAGTCACTAAGGTGCACGGTGCTGCGGGTGGGGGTTTCCATCACCGACACTGCAACACACATAAAATACCTGCTGTTAGAAAATGCATTTCACATCTATCTGCTTTGGCTGCTTTCCCACTTTCCTAAATACACATACATGTAAACATACCTTTACTTTAATTGCAAGAAATAGCACAGTAGATCTTGTAAGCTACTTAGCTATTCTGGACACCTTACCCTTTTCAAAAACCAACCAGTTTTGTGGTGTAAAGCTATTTAGACTGAGGTCCTCGTTTCGTCCTTGTTCAAAGAAAGAAAAGAATTGGAGGAAAAAAAAAAAAANTTCTAACCAGAGGCCTCCTGGGGAGGTAAGTAGACTGCAAAGAATAGTACCAGATGGCCAAAGAGAAATTGGCCTTGTTAAATGAAATCACCAGTGCTTTCACTCCTACTTGACAGAATATGGCACAGTGCAAAGGAGGACAGATCATACATCACTGTCAGAATGATGAAATTTATTACGGTGATGGTAATAAAAATGAAACAATGAAGCTAATAAATAAAACTATACGCAAAGTCTCTGAGAGTAGGTAAAAGTGGGATGAATAAGCTTGAATGTAGTAACCTTTCAGATTAAGAAAAGATTTACAGATTCATAGCAAATGTTCAAAACTATCTATTCCATTTAGAATCTACTAAAATGTACCCATTTTACATTTTAGAGAAACAAAGCTCTTGTATGTTTAAAGCAATGTGTGTTTTTCAGTTTTAGAAAACAGAATTTAAATTACTTCAGCCATTTTTTCCTTAAATAGGAAAGATGACATTTGGCTAGGAAGGAGTATTTTGCTAGACTTGAAAAGATATGCACATGTTTACGATGTATTTTTAAAAGAAGTCTTTCTCTGTGGTATATCATATGCAGATATGTAAAGAATTCATGATTTCAGACAAGACACAAGCAAAATTACGAGAAAACTATCACTGCCTTAACGGGGTTTGCAGAAAGCTCTTAACACACACTACTTCCCATCTTTTCCTCTGTCCATATGGGCCATACCTCTAATATATGACATGACTGAAATACCTCAATTTCTAATTTCTCTTTTATAAACTTCAATATGTGCCAGGATATCTCTTTTCTCTAAAAAACTACTAAGCAACATACTAAACAACTGTCACTGTCCATATAACTTTTTTGTAACTGTTGAATCAAAACCATCTTATGAAACATAAAAGTCGAGAAAAAGTTTAGTAGCAGGCATTAACACTCATATATTTCCATAAATTTACATCAGTCAGAATATAAAATCTGAAGTTTGTCACCACTTCCTAAAGATTTAGTAAACATCTTCATAGCTCTGAGAGGGGTCATGAGTGAACAGTGGAAGCTAGTTTTAAAATTTGGTTTTTTTTCTTAAGTATCTTCTAATATCACATTCTCCCCCTATTCTAATTCCTATCAGTCGTCCTCATAGCCTTGCTATTAGTTTTTCCCCAAAGACAGCCAAATGCGCACCCAGACAGTTGCCCCAAGCTGTTCCCAGCTGCTGTGGGCATCATCCTTTCATGTAAGTGTCGAAAGTCGGGGGTTTACCAAAGCATCGGCAATAAGGACTTTCTGGCGTGCAAGTGTTCAGCCTCAGCAGAACGAGGGGTAAGAGAGGGCCTGGCAAGCCACGTGCTGGATGTTCTTACATTCGTACACGAGCATATATACCCATTTACGACACGGGGAAAGCCTGCTCGCCCGGAGGCAACAAAACCAGAAGGGCAGCAGGCCAGCTGCCCAGGCAAGGCGTCGCCCGCTCCGCTCCTGCGGGGCACGCACAGGCAGACACCGCCCAGCCGGCCAGAGGCGGGCGGGAGCCCTCACCTCAGGAGCCCTCGCCGGCACGGCTTCCGGAGCTCAAACTCCCCCTCACCGCACCGGGGGCGCAGAGGCCGAGACTGGAGCCCCGAGGGCTCCCCAGCGGCCTCCGTCCCTCCGCACCAGGGCGAAGGGACCTCCTTCCCCCGAGGGGAGCGCAACGATCGTGCCTGAGGGGAGGGTGCAACGGCCGCCAACGGCCGGGGCACAGCACCTCTCTGCTTCTCCCGCCCCCCTCCGCGCGCCCGCACCCACCGGACGCGGCCACGGCCGCCTCTGCGGATCCCGCGCCCGCTCTGCCCCAGGCTCCGCCCCTTCCCGCCAACCAACCAGATAACAGGGCTCTGGGAGGTGCAGCCAATCAGAG